>JASANB010006907.1:0-35306 GCA_030248155.1 Sabatieria punctata
ATACACCAGATGTTAGTAAGTTTGATCTGTCAAGGTACTACTGGCACTCTGGTGCTAGAGATCGCGTTAATACAAGGCACCATAGCAGGTTCAATCTTCTGCATGCCAATTGGACAAAGAGCACACAGGGCTAACTGAATCATGACAAAGCATCAAACTTGTCTTGTTATTTATTATTTACTATTTAGGTGTTCATACAACTTTTATTTGAAAGATCTGAGTCGGATTTTGTGGGATTTTTAAAGTGCGTTTAAACTTTTGCTAACCCTTTTTCTGACAGTCCGGCTTAGACTGGCTATAACTTTACTATAAAGCAACGCATTGCAGTGTCGTCTGCGCCAACCTCTTCGCAACATCTCAAGCTATGCAACGGTGTATAACACTTGCCAATTACGTTCAGCAAATAAGTGAAAAGTCACTTTTTCTTGTACCTGGCTGGGTGCGTTTAAACTTTTGCACCCAACTGTAGATGTAGAAAAGTCTGTTTTATGTAGCCTAGACCTTACAGTGCTGTTGTCTTCTCGTATTGTCTGGTCGTAGTCACTGAGTGCTGCCATGAACACCACCCCACCAGCATCGTCAAAGCAGTGAATCCATTTCTTTCGCTCTGACCGCTGCCCACCCACGTCAAACACTCTGCAATGTAGGCCTCCTCACCTTGTGCGAATTGCTGATTGGTCAAATCTTGCCTGAACTCCTTCGATCTGATCTTGAAGCGTTTCTGCACCACACCAGTAGTGGCGACGCGTGAATGCAGAATGTCCAGCTGGGTAGGTTGGTAATCCGGAGCGCAAATTCTGTCGATGGCATGGAGAAAACTGAAGTGTCAGAAGGCAGCGACTTTCTAGGAAGAACAAAACGACCGAGTTACTATTCGTCTCCATCGTCATGGTAGCGGAAATTTTTGGACAGCACCAACCGGAGGACTGCAGGGTCCAAGACCAGTTTGTGCAACGACTCGGCTACTTCTTCGGTGAATGGATGTGTCTCAGTGGGAGCCAGACCCTCCAGAATCTTTATAATGGTCGCATGCCACTAAACTACCACTTGCTCTTAGTTTAAGATTTTCTCTTGCTACGTTCTAGCCCTTTCGTTCGTGAATCATATTAATGACTAGGGTTCCGACGATATCAAAATTCGACGATATTCGATATCGATATCGATATCGATATTTTCAGCTCAATATCGATCGATATCGATATCGATATCGATATTTATAGATATGCAAGAAAATCTGAAAATTTGAAATAGCAAATTGCTCTCGCTGCTTATCAGTCAAGAAGTGCTGATGCAATCAGCGATCTGATATCAATTAAGTAGAGAATCGCAAGGTAGTGGCCCTTCCTGAAGCCTTTCAATGTAAAGGTAGACTCCTCAGGCCGATGCCCCACCCTCATTAGGCATAAATGAGCTCAGAGAGAATAGCGTGTTTTAACTTATTTTAATGACAAATAAGTCAAAAAACTTGACTTTAAAAAATCGAACTTTTTGCTTACCATCCTTTCAACCACCCATCAGCCGGCAATACCCCCTCAGAGGATTTAAAAATTTACCACCCCTCAGCCGAAATGATAGCCCACGTCTGCTTCTGCCCTCCTGCTTCAAGTATGCAGAGTGAGCAGTTCTTCACTGTTGCTACAGACATCTAAGAACCTAAGCGTTGGTGTCTGAAAGCTGAGAATGCCGAGAAATTGATGCTTTTGACATTTGAGAGCTATCATCAAACGGTTAGGATTTGACTATACCATCGATTTCTTAGTTGTCCAGGAAAAACTGCTTTTTTACTTTTCCAGAGATAAATAAGCTTACTGTCACTTTTGTTTTTCCCTGCCTTTCTGCACAAAAAATATCGAAAATATCGATGCAAAATATCGCGACATCGATATCGATATCGATATTGGAAAAAGGGTCGATATATCGACTTTTCGATATCGATATCGATATATCGTCGGAACCCTATTAATGACAACACTTTGGCATAAGAATGACAGAAAACAGTGTCCACTCCACGCGCGTGGCTCAGTGGTTGGATCGCTGCCTTGGCCGCACACCAGCGGTTGTTTGTGGGTTCGAACCCTGTCAAGGCGATGGGAAGTAGTCGACACAAAGCCCAACCCAGGCCATCGAAAGTCAGCAATGGCAAGTAGATAAATGGCGCTGTCTTCCACACACCGACAGCAATGGGGAGGGTTGTTGTGAAGGAGGCTGCCGGACCTTGTGTCTCTTCCTGCTCTACAGCAGTTGGCTAATCCTAGTCCGAAAGGACAAAAGTCACAACAACTACAACGGTAACTGTTCCACTTTTGATTACTAGTGAACGGTGTTCAACAAATTTTCATACACAAATATAGTGCCAAGGGTAACTTCTCAGATGCCTGACAATTTTATAGACATGGCATTTGTTCAACAGAACGTGAAATAAGTGATTAGCCAGTAAGTTTGAGCTGAGGCTTATCAGTCCGGAGAATTCTATCTGAAAATCGATGGTCGCGTTCTTTCTAGTCCTAAAACCACTGACGAGACTATCGGGGTGGTCTTCGTTCAGCTTGGTCGATAAGGTCGCAAAACAGCACTTTCACAGTTCGACAAACTATGCCATGTGAAACTGCAGTCTGCGCTGTGAGACACCGAGTGAAGGTCAGACTATATCATCCGCAACACATACTTCGTAAACGAATAAACCAAAAAACTTCTTTGCCGACTGCCTTATTCTAGGTAACCCTTAGCACTATATTTGTTTGAAATTGGGTTGAATTCCGTTCACATAGTGGCGCGTGGCTGACGGTCAAACATGAGACACCTGTACTTGGCTCCGCCGCCAAAGTGTTGCTGAAGGTTAAATTGCAGAAAAGATAAAACACCTGAGATCCCGGGTGAGCGAACTGGATAGAAAGTTGATCCATTGCATGCAGCACTGCAGCCATGGCCTGAATGGTGTTGGAGTAGATCAACTGCTTCTTTTCTTGCACCTCGGCCGCTGTGAACCCATTCTCGTGCAGGATTCTGTAACATGATCGACTGCAATGAAGACCTGATAATGAGCATAAAGCAAACTAAGCTCACTCACTGCATCTGTTTGAGCAGGGTGCTTTTGCCACTACCACCTGCTCCTAAAACAATCTTTCAAATCACGCACTCAACTGTCTGTTACGGAAAAATTCCTGGAAATTGAGCCAACGGGCAAAAGATTGACGTCAAATTTAATTGATTGGTTGACTTGCAAAATTTTGGAAAATATCCGATGAAGGATACATGCATTTTCAAATTTGATGTAACTCCAGACAGAAGGCTAGCAGGCTAGGATTTGGCCAAAACAAACTGTAAACAAATAATAATATTAATCGTGCCAAAAAATCTTGTCATTGAAAAATTACGGAAAGGCGGCCATTTGAAGTTATTCTGACCACTGGAAAAAAGGTCTTTTTTGGCCAACACTGTACGATAAGTGTTCGCCATTTGTTCGTCTGTCTGTTGTTCTTCGTGAATAATGTTCGTTAAGGCGGCCCGGGATGCTTCTGCCACCCGGGTGGCACTGTCACTTTCTAATTCGTTACCAGGAGCTTCAGCAAACTGTGAAAGTGCCGTCCTGTTCGTATAACCGTTGGCACTTTTCCAGTCCTCTACCGAAGTCTAAATTGACTGTTTGGCGGCAGCTATTTAGAAAGTGCAAGTGCCACTGGGTGGCAGAAGTATAAATCGCCTTTAGAGCCGGCCAGATCCTCCCCAATTCACTGAAAGGGTGAAGCGAATAGCAAAAAGAGAAATAAGAGGTAGAGTAGTAGATAGAAGTACCTAGCAAAAGAAGTTTGACGACCGACTGTTCCACCAGTTTGTCTCGTTTCAGCTCAGACTCTATCTTGGCGTCTGCAGCAGCCGAATCCGACCGGCAGCGCCTTCCACTGCACAATTTGGGACCCATCCGATCCAAGCAAACTCGGCTGTAGAACAGCGTAACTTGCGCCAAGATCAAATTAGAAGGAAATTGTTATCCTGGCTGCTGATTTTGCCTCGTCTATCTACGTCAAAACAAATGAAAAAGTTAATATGAAGTCGAAGCGACAGACTTTATGGCCTTCCTCCGACTAAAGAGTTTTCCACACAAAAAATCTGACAGACAGACCTACATTGAGACTGCTATTTTCAGCCTACCTAGCCAACTTACTGGATTCGACTTACTGGATTTGCCAAAAAACAACCCAGCAGATTTTTTACTGTAGCAACCACAGATTTCAACCAACCGATTTGAATGAAGCTATTTTGAAAGAGTAATAAATTCTTGTTTGTTTGTTTGTTTATGAGTACCACTGTCCTTTCGCACAGCTCAGGACAGGACACAACACACCACGCTCTTTTCAGAGCCCTTCAATGGGGTAAACCTGCTTCCCCTTTGCTGCCATTAGGTGCAAAGGCAGCGCTGGTTTGGTTCCCATTTACCTATTGGCCATCACCGGCTTTCCGCGGTCTGAGTTGGGCTTTACGTCGACTACCTCCAGTCGCTTCGACCGGTTTCGAACCCACAAACAACCGCCAGGGTTCGTGCACCTTTTGCATGACAAAATTCCCTGACCTTTCCCTGACCACAGTCAAAATTCCCTGACCAATGACGGTGGGTGATGAAATTTCAACCAGTGTGAGAAAAGTTTGAAATATTGGCTTTGGAAAAAACGCGTTTCTACGGTATTGCGAGGGTAAATTTCTACTTTAATAGTAGTAGAAAATGAGAAGTCCACTTTTCAAGAGCGAAGGTGTGCAAAGTTCTCTACGTAGAAAAAATCGTAGATGGCATCAGTGCTTGACTGATAAGCATCGAGAGCACTTTGCTCTTTCAAATTTTCAGATTTTCTTGCATAACTATAAATATCGATATCGATATACCTTCCCAGCTAGAGCAAAAAAATCAACCCTGCAGATTTTTGCTGCAGCAGCCGTACATCTCAACCGATTTATTTCATATCTTCTTTTGAATGAAAGAGAAATATATTCTCGAATCAAATCGAATCGTTTACTGGGCCACAACACTGTATAATAGAGTTGACACAGTTTTACTGCAAGTGGTCTCTAGAGAAAAGAGAACAAAACATAAAACACGCCTATAAGTCAATTCGCGGCAGTATCGAATTCTTGAAAGAGTAGTGAAATTTGTATTATGATACTCTGCTTTCCTGAGATATTTTCCCCATACATGGGCCGGAAAAATCCGGAGGGGGGGGGTAGGGGGGTTGAGACCTCGGGGGGGGGGGGGGGGGGGGGGGTCCCCCCGAAAAAAGTCCAAAAAACGCCTATTTTGCCTTAAATAAGCGAAATTTTCCTCCCTCCGGGAGGGGGGGGTGGTATGGCCGGCCGAGGGGGGGGTATGGCCGGCCGAGGGGGAGGGGTATACCCCCTTACCCCCGGCCCATGTATGATTTTCCCTCAAGTTCAAAACAGAGATTTTGGCAATGAACCAGAGCGTGCTTATAATATAACAATTCCTACTGCTAAGGGCTAATGAGACTTACTGGTGATGTAATCGAGTGTTTATGCCTCCTTTTACGCACAGAATCGCTCTTGTTTTTTCATTGCCAAATCTGTTTTGACTTTGAGGGCATATCAGTCGCGTCTTGGCCACGTGTAGTTTACGCTATTCCGTGTGTCACGGCGGCCCCGGCATCCGTGAGAGCAGTGGGGGTTTGGGCTGGGTTTGGAATGACCGGTTTTGCTCTGCGCGCAAGCTCCTAATCAAATGTCATTTCTTGTCTAGTGGAAGGAGGGAAAATGTCTAAGCAAGTGCTGGAACATTCAGTACAGAAACATTTTTCACGGTTAATGTGCCCGAGAGGCCAGGAATAGCCACTTCACCTGTGACAAATTTATTATGTAAAATTTATGTACTGTACATCATCTGGGAGGTAAAATTGCACTTATTCAAAATAAATAGAAATAATAGGGCACCGGTTTTAGTCGACACCAGCAGTAAGCATGTTTCTGTCTATGACAACAGTGATAACAGCATTGAGCACAACTCTGATTTGATCAGTGTCAGTGGCACATGTCTGGTGCGCAAACATAGACCTCTTGCGATTCTCACTGCACTCTCGGAACTTTTCCATGATAAATGCCACACTCTCGTCCAGGCTCACCCCACCTGCAAAGCACCTGTATGTCATTGTTACGTAGAGATAGAGATAATCTCCAACCTGTGTAATCAGAAAAAGCGATTGCTAGAGAAAGTCCGAGCTTCAGTTTCTCTTCGAATAGGTCCTTTTTGTTCAGGAAAAGTACCATTGCCGAGTTAGTGAAGTACGGAGTGCTTGAGACCCAGCCGAACAGGTTCAGTGATTCTTCCATTCTATTCTATATTTCTTGTATTAAGTAGAAATTAGAGCAATTTTTAGAACAATTCCGTAGCGGACCAGACATTTCTTTTGCTCAAATGGTATTTGCTTGTATTTTCATTGTAATAGCTATATGGAAAGACAGGTAAAAAAACGTTAGGAATGTGAATTGTTTTTGTAACAGAGCGATTTTCAAGAACCTACGTTATGCAAGGATAACAAAAACACGTAACGTTATGGCTCAAAATCGTGTTGAAACGGAATTTTGGTGCCCATGGTCAATGAGAAAACGTGTTGTGTAGTAGAATGACACCATAGACCCATTTTGCTTTTCCCTCACAAACTCTGGCATCTGGTAGGGTGCCCAGCCGAGAAAAGAAAGTCTATCAACTACGGCAACACGTACAACCGTGTCGTCTTCTGATAGCTTCTGGTCATAGCAACTGAGAGCCGTGACGAACAATATAGCGTGCACATCGTCAAAACAGTGGATCCACTTTCTTCTCTCAGACCGCTGACCTCCGACGTCGAACACCCTGCAGACAACAACAAAAAGATGAAGAATGTGGTGACTCAGCACAATCTACCTGAACTGTTTTCCTTTGATTAAGAAGTTCTGCTGAACCACACCAGTGGTTGCCATTCGAGAACGGAGAATGTCCTGTTCAGTTGGCACGTAGTCGGCTGCACAAATGCGCTCAATGGTTTTCAGGAAACTGCAAGAAATTCACTGTTTTTCTTATTCGCTTTGCTTCAAACACAAAATCAAGCAAGCAGCTTACTACTGGTCAGAATCGTTGAAACTCCAAATATTGTAAGTCTGCTTTTTCACCATAGACTTGACAGCATTGTCGGTCCACAGGTGAAGCAGTGACTCTGCCACCTCTCTACTGAACGGCACAGCTTTCTGCATGGCTGAATGCTGCTCCATTACCTTGTCTGCGTGCCACTAAACCGACCAGATTTATAGGTTGCACTGCACATCTTGCTAGGAGGAGACCTCATAAGAGAACGGAACAGGTGCATGTTCCCTCACGGAACTTGGTTTCAAGCTTTGGCCTATGTTCAGGCTCACGCGTATACAGTAGGCTTATACAGTAGGCTTGGGCTTTGGCTTTACTGTAGGCTTCCGCTTTGGCTTCGCCTTAATCTTCGGTTCAAACTTGAACTTATTGTCAGCTCAGGCTCACGATTATGCGGTAGGTTTGGGCTTTAGCTTAACTGTTTAGGCTTTGTCTTCGCTTGTCTTAGGTTAAGGCGTAGGCTTAGTTGAACTCTCGTTCAATCTCAGGCTTATAGACTTACGTATGAAAACAATTTTACAATGGAACTTTGCGGAGTTGGGAAACGAGGCGGGTAAAGTAGAAAACCTTTAATAGAAAAGTATGGATTTTGCTAGAATATCTGTACTTCAGATTGTTCGTAGGTGAATTGCTTGTTGAGTTGTTTGAAGTGCTTCAACAGCGCCACCATTGCCTGAACGGTGTTGTACTGAATGAGCTGGCGCTTTTCATTCATTTCCACTTCAGTGAAACCGTTTCTGTGCAGAATTCTATAAACAGTCGACCAATAATGCACAAATTATTAGTTTATAACTTTTTCTCATACTGCATTTGCTTGAGAAGAGTGCTTTTACCGCTGTCAGCCGTGCCTGAAAGTCTTTTTACAACTTATGGTCAAACGAATCGATCATTGACTTGCCCAGTAGCAGTAGCTTGATGGTATTCAATTGTTCTAGTTTGTCCTTTTTCAGTTGTTCTTCTAGGAGGGGGTTGCTGAGCGCGTGGGTAGTGGACGACCTACCTCGCGCTTGTCCAGCACCCATGCTCTCTCAGCAGCATCTACATACATATAATGCGATGGTAACTACAATAGGTAGTCTGTCCGCATGTCTACTGACGCATTACCCTATTTTGGGCGCATTTAATAACCGTCGCTGGCTTAATTAAAGGCATTTAATTAGATGTCTAATTTTAGCTTTTGATATTGAGAGGGTTAGCCAGAGGTTTTGGCGCAGCCATACGTAAGTACTAAGTACACGTACTTATTTCTGCACTGAACCGGTCATACTGGCGTAGGGAGAGCTAAGATGTGGACAGCAGTTTGTAGGAAAATGTCTATGTATTTGAGATAGAGAGAGCCAGAGCCAGCCCTCGGATTGAGAAAGTACAACATGTAAAATTTTCTGTGGATCGAATGGTCATGTCAAGCTAGTGTTGTTACAATACCAAAATTTCCGTTTGACTATGACTATGACTACAGCCCGTTTGAGTACAATACCAGAGTAGTCTAATTTGACTATATCGTAGTCAAACCATTTGACTACTACGACCACTGGTTTGACTACTTTGACTACTTTTTGAAACAGAGCCAAATTGACATTTTCAGGAATTTATCATGTTTCAGTTACCAGACGTCAGCCTGAAATGGGTGTTATAGCATCAATAAATCATTCACTTTGAAATAAACAGTGGTTGGGCTTGGGCGCTAAAACATACGGCAGACTTGTTCTTTTCCCTCCAAATTTTTCATTGTAAACTAAAAACAGCATGCTGTGCAAAAAAAAACACCGTAAAATAGAATAAAACGCACTTTGTGTTTTGAACGAATTCTTGACGCTTCTTTAACTAAAAAGTGTACATATTCTACTGTTTGTCATAATTTTAATCTTGGACCTGTGGAACTTGAATCAGGTAGAGATTCACTGACTGATGCTTCATTGTTTCAGAATTTTAGAGAAAACGTTGTCTGGTGCTAAAAATGTATCCAATTTGTCAAAAATATCTTGTTGCGAACGCGAAAAGTTGTAAAATACGCCTGAAAAGCCTGCCTCTTATAACAAAACGTAGTCATAGTCAAACGGTTTGACTACCTGGTCTTCGTTTGGCTACGTATTTATGGTAACGAAGGTAGTCAAACTTTGACTTTGACTACCTCTCCGTTTGACTGCGATATCGCAAAAGTATTAACTATGACTTTGACTTTGACTATTAGTCATAACAACACTATGTCAAGCAGCATGTGAGTGCGACTACATGTTGAAGAGTTTGATAGTTTTGTGTGATTGTTTGAGTGTGCTTGCATTGTGTAGTTGCTTTGAGTGATTCTGCTGTGTGTGTGTTGTATTTCACTAGTCTCCCGATCATAAACTCTTCTTCATTGGTGCCGAGACCCCTTCGAACCTCCTTCATTCAGTTCTACCACAAGTTCAAGTTCTACAACAAAGCTTCTCCTGTTACCCTGTTTCCAATTCTCAAGTCCAAGTGCTCCTTTCGTGATCATCAGGCACAGACGTGGCCCCATTTGATGCTCTGCTCACATGTCATCTACTACGTTTCATGATCGCCTCCGACTGCTACAAGAGCAAATACAGCGTGACCGTGACCTCGAGCAGCAACAGCGCATGGCAGATCGAACAACAGCGGCGTCACAGAGAGTGGTAGATCGAACATCAGTGCATTGATCGTCTGCTCGCCGAGTACCTGTCTCAGTCCCGCAAGGCTCCTGTGAAAGAGGAAGAAGCTGTGTGTTCTGGCATTTCCGCTGTCCAAGTCGGCTCATTAAATACTCCCTTCAGTGGGTTAATGGTCGATCCTCATTACTGTGTGCATTCTCCTATCAAGTCTGATCTCTACATCCCGCTATCTTTTAACGCTCGTAACAATCTTTTTCCGGCTCTCATCGACACAGGCGCTGAGGTCAATATGTTGAGCAGTCCCGCAGCCCAACAGACTCAAGACTATATTGGTTGCAGTACGTCGCACAAAGTTATACTGTTTCATCTGCGTTTGGCGATTCATACCTTTGCGATGTGGTTCATCTGACCGTTTCGACTGACACTCACCACTGCCCTAGCATGCCTTTTTCACCAACTTCAACGCCGGTCTTTTGCGCCAGTTTTATGAGCATCTGACACACTTGAAAAATCCACCTGTGCTCAGTGAACAGTTGGCGCAATGAAAGGTTTCATCTTCAGTGTGGTTCCAGGATGATGAGGAAATGTGCGCAATAACTGGCTGCCAGTACGTAATAACTGGAATCCTGCTGGCTGAACTCGCAGAGAATGCGACCGGCAAAAACATGAATGCATTTGATTGACCTAAACTCGAAAACCGAACAAATATACAGACCTTCACATGTAGTAGGAATAGGTTTACCAAGTGCCTGCTGTGTGAATCAGCACATAGACAGATTCAAGGCGACCCATATCAAAGTCGTATACCGTCATGTTATAGATTGTGTCAGTTTCAAGTTGCCGCAACCATATCGAATCATACTTGATCTGCCCAATATACCGATCAGTGTCAACTATCTATTTTTATGCTCAGAATGCGTTTAAAATGCGTTTTAAGGCTAAATTAAAAAAATTTACTCCCAGCCCAACCAGGCCACTTTAAACTGTATCAAGTATGTACATGTGTCTATGGGCAATGGCAGTGGCATACTCAGGATTTTGCAAAGGGGATGTAAAATTTTGAAAGTGGCTGGTTGTGCCGCTGCCCGCCCGACAAGGGTAAAAAATTTAAACCGGCGTTGAAGCTGGTGAAAAAGTCATTCGGAAAAAACTTCTGAATTTGTGTGAAAAACTGAAGCTGTTCAAAGCTTCATGTTAGACTGTTGTCAATGAGTAGGGACCGGCACGCGAAAATTCAAAATGCTCCTAGGCGAAATTCGGCTTCAGAATTGAAAAGAGCACAATTTATGCAGTCTAACAAAACAAACCGGAACGGAATTCGTTGGATAATAAGCGAGTTATGACCGTTTAACTGCGTCACCCAGCGTGCCACCTTTTCTTCCTAGAAAGTTGACCGCAGTGTGCATACCGATGACCGATGTACTTTATCAGACTGTCACTCGTAAACCCCTGCGCCGATTTTGATGGGACCGGTGTCATTCTAATCGCAATGCGATTTTCTTTTACATTTTTTATATACCAAGACTGTAGGACTGCGTCTACCACGTTTATATACCGAACAAACACCTTGGTAGCTCGAACTAGAACTGAATAGTAGAGTGTGAACTGGTATTCCTGTGTTTTCCAGGTACATTTGTATATGTAACAGCGGGGCTGGGGTTCTGCTCCCCTCCCACCGACTTGGGCCAACCCCCCGATAGGGGAGCAGCACCCCCCATCAAAACGATCTTTTCCACTCTCCCTCTCCGATGTTTCTGGCACAATTCTTTTACAGTTTCAGA
The DNA here is from genome assembly GCA_030248155.1 of Sabatieria punctata. Classification (NCBI taxonomy): domain Eukaryota; kingdom Metazoa; phylum Nematoda; class Chromadorea; order Araeolaimida; family Comesomatidae; genus Sabatieria; species Sabatieria punctata. The sequence continues at coordinate 11,511 of JASANB010006907.1, forward strand.
CACTACACTTACAGTTTCAGACAAGGATGAGCTACTACAATACATGTAACAGGTGGTCTGCCCCCCACCCGAAATATTCCAGAGCCCCGGATTGGCCCCCCTACTTCCTCCGATTTGTACTTTGGTGAGAAATTCCGGATCAGGTGTAGCGCGGGGGAATCAGGAACCGATCCCAAACAAAAATTAATGTTTTTAATCATAATTAATTATAAATTAACATGATTTATCGATAAATATCGATTATCGATAATTTTTGGAAACATTCCAAAATCGCCCAAAATGGTCGTGTTGTATATCATTTGAAAGCCCTTCGCCTGGCGAGTCTAATGATCGCTACATCAACATAGGGCAAGCCCCGGGGGCCTGTTTTGCCAAATATATAAGTACCCCTAGAGGCGCATCAGTATAGGCAGGCTCCGGAGGGCCTGTTTTCATACATGGGCCGGGGGTGTGGGGGTATACCCCTCGCCGGCCAATACCCCCCTCGGCCGGCCATACCCCCTCCCCACCCCCCTCCCAGACGGAGAAAATTTTCGCTTATTTAAGGCAAAATAGGCGTGTTTTTTGGCCTTTTTTGGACCCCCCATACCCCCGTCCGGATTTTTCCGGCCCATGTATGCCTGTTTTCCAAATATAAAAATACCCCTGGAGGGACGCATCAGTATAGGCACGCTCCGGAGGGCCTGTTTTAAAAACATATAAATACCCCTAGGGCAGACATGGGCTAGCATTTCGGCTGATGGGGGTAGAATTTTCAATTCCTGAAGGGGGGCTGAGGGGTGGTAAGCCAAAAAGTCCGATTTTTGGCGAAAATCAGGGTTTTTTTGCTTGTGGGCAGGCCACTGTAACTCGGTGGGCTTGTGGAATTCGGTAGACTTGGAGGGATGTAGACAGAATAGAATGAACTTCTGCATGCGCAAAAACTTAAAATTTCAATGAAAACAATGCGATCTTGATAAAATACTGATACAATGATGATGATGATACAAAAATTTCACAGGAACTTGATAAAAATACCGATTCCCAAATACCTGAGTATTTCCAAAAAAACGGTATACCGGGTATGGATATTTATTAAAAAACCTGAAATCGGTAGGTATTTATTGGGCAGGTATTCCCAAAAGTACCCAGCCAATTTTCGGAATGGGTATGGTATACCCAATCAACAGTAGACCCCCGCCGGCCACAAGCAGTCACGGTAGGGGCCTACCTAATAAAGAAGTGACGGCACGTACGCAGTCTAACTTACAATAACTGAAGCTCATATATGAGCCAAACAAGCGGAGCTAATGGCTGTCGCTTCATGTTCTTTAAATTAATTTTGTGTGATAGGAAGAGGGAGGCTCAGTTTTGCAAAAGAATGGCCGAGAACACGCGTCAGTCTGCAATTCAAGCAGATCAGCTGTTGATCGGACTGCTGTATTTGGTGGTACCGATCATAGAGGCCGTTTTCTATCTGCCATGCATGTTGGTGATGAGGAACGACCCAGAACTCAATCAACACAGTTGCATCAAAGTAACGCCTGTGTTGATTCGTGCTCTACTTCGTGCACTTCGTTTGAGTATCAACGTTGGGCGAAATTAGTAAAAAGGCGATCTTTCTTCGAGTTTTTGGTAAAACTACAACAATTTTCTGCTATTCTGCACCGAATCAAAAATTGTTAAAAAGATCCCAAATTGGTAGCCACAAAATTTGAAAGAAAATGAAATACTTCATAAAGTCGATCGATTGTTAGAAAACTTTGCAAGTTGAACAATTCATAAATATGGCCTTTAACTCCAGAAAAATTTAGTAATTTTGACAATATTGTTCTTGTTTCAGCTCATGTATCACCTTGGCTTGGCCGACTTTTTCAGCATGACTTTGCAAATGATTAGCGGCCTGCTAACCATTACTGACTGGGCTCGTCTGTGTCCTTATTGGTAAAGCAGAAAGACAGAGGCAATGAGTGATTGCATAGTTTCAGGCTAAACCAGATGTTCGGAGCACTGCTAGTCGGTTTCGGCTGGGGCACGTACTTGGTGCTCATTCACGTCATAGCACTGAATCGCTGCACCATCATGTGTTTCCCTCCTCATTGGCAAAGCACGCTTTTCTCCATAAAAGCCACCAATGTAAACAAAGTATACCGCACTTTCCTATACCAAACCAATTTCAAACGCATAGTTTTATAATTGCGCAGAAAGTTCCAATTCTAGTTTGCCATTTCGATTTTCAGTTTTTTTTATCACACTCAATCAGTGACAGTTAATATTTTCAAGACATAGGTCGTGAAAACTTTAATCGATGCCGTATAGTGTGTACTACATTGTATAAGTATTTCTTGCTCCATGCCCAATACACGAGTGTAGTTAGGAGTTATAGTTGTGGCTGGCGATGGCTTGGCTCTACGGATTGCTGTGGATGACGCTGTGCCTGACACCCTGGGGCGCCTTTATCTACATCCCCTCCTTGTATACCTGGTACTTTGACCCAAGCAAACACTGGTACAACATTCTGATTAATGTTAACTGGTGGCAAGATGCTCTAATCCTGAATGGTTCATTCGTTTGGTACATCATTATTTTGTTCTACATGCGTTTTGTTGTAAGTTAGTTTGTCGTGCTTCTTTCTACTGTATGTGTATACATAGGTAGGTAGTATGAACCTAAACCCAGAATATTAGCTTCATTTCATACGTACGTACGTATAAGGGCAAGAAAGTTGAAATTTTACGCGTTAAAGTTTGTTGCACTCAATTCTGAGAAATTCAATTATTTTTAAAATTTGTTAAGTTCAAAAACCTATAAATAGTGGGTTAAAAATCGAAGCATTTATTTTGCTGTTGTTTCGTGCAGATCTTCACCAAATGACCTGAAACTTGCAGAATATTTACCAAACACCAGTGAATTTTGTGAGTTAAAATTTCACGCATCAAGATTGAGTTAGTCTTATGAGAAAATGAAGAATTTCCAAATGGGCGGTTTTTTGACGAGGAGTTCAGGAAAACAGATCTTCAAGGGTATTCCTGATTTTCTCAGGCTGTCATATCGCTCTCCATGGATGAAATTTTAACACATGAAATTCCCCGTTTTTAAGAAGATATTCTGCAAGTTCAAATAACAGCAAAATGAATAGTTTCCGTTTTAACACATTATCTATAGGTTTTGAAATTAACAATTTTTTTATAAATTCTTGAATTTCTCAGGATTGGGTCAAGTGTTGTCCACCAAACTTGAACACATGAAATTCCAATAATTTTGACACACAGGAATATTCAAAATTTCAGCTATTTATTTGGTCAAGATTTGCGAAAACAACAGCAAAAAGAATGTTATCATATTTTGGGACGCCCCTGTAGCTTCATCGTAGACTAAGATTGAGCACTAAAAGACTTTGATTTTGGCTGCATTTGGACCTTATCGGAACCGATCTAAATCAACTGCCTTTCAGTTGTCAACCGAATTGTTAGACGTGAGTGAGGAGCGGAAAGAAGAGCGAAAAATAGTAGCGCAAGCCGCTCTGATCTGTCTGTACACGTTGCTCTGGGATCAGTACTGGCACATCGCTCCGCTACTGACCGATTGGCAGTACGTCTACGCTCTCGGCAATCTCTTCTGGATCAGCAACAGCGCCATCAACCCTCTCGTCTATCTCACTCTCAACCGGTACTTACTATACACCACTTGCTCTATACGCCTTAACTGTTTCAGACGCATATCACGCAAAGTCGGTCAGAAGCTAAAGTTTGGTAGCGAAAACAAAGTGCAGCCTGCAGCCGTGAACACAAGACAGGTCGGCGGTGGTGAAGTCTGAAAGGCAGTGCTCTACTGTTGTTTGCATATTACACAAAATACACACTGATTTTGCAAAATTCCGATGTATATACTCAGACAGATCTGCAAAAGTGGATAAGTCTGCAGCAGAATTATATAATTCGGATGTTCGTTTTTGTTGTAAACAGTACGTACATAGATTACCGACCTCATAACGTTTAGATCGCTCTAAATAACTCAGTTCTAAACGTTTTACTGTCTTTTATGTTTATTGAATGTGCATTTTTTGTTTACTCGGTATACATTCCGAAAATCCAGTAGCAAACAACAGTTAGCACTGCAGAGAAGCAAGTAAATGTAAGGGGGTGTTGTGTTGCGTGGCCTTGTAATTGGAAAATGAGTAACTCTAGAACACGTTTGGGTCCGTTTTAGAGACTATGGCTTGTTATAAGAAGAGTAAAACATGATCTCACGGTAAAAAATGGGATTTTGATCAAATTGTAAGACAGATTGTGCGGAGTAACGTGGGCAAATATATGCCTACTTCATTTGTATATGTATAAGCATGCAACATTCCAGTGGTTATAGCATTAAGACCAGAAAATCTCAATATCTAATATGTGAATAGCTCACACTCCCAATACCGAATACTTCATTCATAATGACAAATTGATGCTTAACTTGTACTCATTTTGGATTTTGGTTGATTGATGGAAAAACAGCTTTGTAAAGCTAATCATAAGTTCAATTTCAAAGATTGTCAGTATTGCACATTAGAGCAAAACATACGTAAAATTTGTGCCCAAAGTTTCAAAAGACAGGTTAAGTAACCTTTTGTATACTGTCATCACAGCTCAACTGCTGTTTTGGTTTTGTGAGGTTTTGGGTATGAGCATGTCAATCTGTCCCCAGCTGATCAAAGTTACTTTGCAGTAAGCAGAAACATCCACTGAAGCACGGTGGTGGTATTGGCCGGCGAAGGGAGGGGTGTACCCCACACCCCCGGCCCATGTATGATTAAAAGAGGTCTTCTCCACCCAAAATTGACCTGGATTGGGCCCGCTGCGATCATCGCCCCCCACCAGCAAGAGCGGCCTGGCCGGGATCAATTTTTGAGAGGCGGGCCGGGCCGGCCGTGTGGGGCATGCACAGCAGAAATTTTAGAGCGAAATTAAAATTAAGCACAAAATAGAAATACACACTCGTTTTTCTGTTTTAAAATGCTACTTTTGAAAGCTTAACTTTAATTTTAGCTTTCAATTTGAGAATTCAAACCAAATTTTCAAAACTTTAGTTAGACAAAGCAAAAACCAATGGGCCGGGCTGGATTTTGATGCCGGGCGGATATCCCTCTGCTGAAAGGCCTGCTGGGCCTGGCCGAGCCCAAAAAAACGTGCCCATGGATGCTACCTTATACCATGGTGGGGGGGGGCATATGGACCTAGAATCGATCCATAGAACAGAAAACAACTGGCGTTAGTAAGCCATAAGCGCAACACAAGATCCACACGACTCAGACGCATTCAGCAGTGCCGTGGCGATTGCCTTTGCGCGGGTGTAGTTATTGGCTAGTTGGGCTTGGGCTTTGGAGCTAAAAAGTTGATATCCTGTTCTTTACATCTTGGATACTGACTCCAATAACTACACCTTTATTCATATATCCACTATTGTGATAGGGGATACTTTGCAGAGATATATACATATAGACTACTGTATTAGGTTCTGTCGGGGCATCACCTCTTCCTTGAGGAGGGGGTGTCTTGTGAGTGCAACTACGTACTGTATGTATGCGACGTGTACGTGTTTTAGGTGTGATAGAGACAATCTGCCTATTGAGTGTTTGGCCAGCGGCCGATGTGCCACTTCTCTAATCGGTTTAGCCTGAGGCTAGAGAGCAGGTTTATGTAAGCACCGCGCCTGCTCAGTCTCTAATTGTGTTTGACTTGCGCCCCCTTATATAGTTGTCTAATAAATGCCAGTTACTTTGCCACTCGGACACCCAGCAAGATTACATTCAAGGCTTAGGCTTAGGCTTAGTCGAGCTGTGGTTCAGTGTCAGGCTTATAGACTTATGAAAACAGTTTTAACAATGGAACTTTGTGGAGTGGGGAAACGCGCAGGGTTAAGTAGAGAGCCTTTATTAGAGAAGTATGAATTTTTGCTAGAATTATCTGTACTTCAGATTGTTCGTAAGTGAATTGCTTGTTGAGTTGTTTGAAGTACTTCAACAGCGCTACCATTGCCTGCACGGTGTTGTACTGAATGAGCTGGCGCTTTTATTCACCTCCACTTCGGTGAAACCGTTTCTGTGCAGAATTCTATAAACAGTCGACCAATAATGCACAAATTATTAGTTTATAACGTTTTCTCATACTGCATTTGCTGGAGAAGAATGATTTTGCCGCTGTCAGCCGTGCCTGAAGGTTTTTACAACTTGTGGTCAAACGAATCGATCATTGACTTGCCCAGTAGCAGTAGTTTGATGGTATTCAACTGTTCTAGTTTGTCCTTTTTCAATTGTTCTTCTAGGAGGGGGTTGCTGACCGCGTGGGTAGTGGACGACCGAGCTCGCACTTGTCCGGTACTCATCCATGCTCACTCAGCAGCACCTACGTAATACATATAATGTGATGGCAACTACAATAGGTAGTCTGTCTGCATGTCTACTTACGTATTAGCCTATTTTGGGTGCATTTAATAACCATCGCTGGCTTAAAGGCATTTCATTAGATGTCTAATTTTAGCTATTGATATTGAGAGCGTTAGCCAGAAGTTTTCGAATCATACAGTTTTGGCGCAGCCATACCTAAGTACATGTACTTATTTCTGTACTGAACAGGTCATACTGGCGTAGGGAGAGCCAAGATGTGATCAGCAGTTTGTAGGAAAATGTCTATGTATTTTAGAGAGAGCCAGAACCAGCCCTCGGATGGAGAAAGTACAACATGTGAAATTTTCTGTGGATCGAATGGTCATGTCAAGCAGCGTGTTATGGAATATCGTTGCTTCATTCACATAATCGAATTTGGAAACAAGTACGCTTTGGCGATTTCACTAAATTTCACTTTACTAGAAATAAAAAGAGCGGTAACCGGCGAGATTTCTTAGTATAAAAGCACATAATCTAACAAGAAAAATTCGAGCGAGATCGAAATTATAACTTCTCAATGATTCGAAAGTTCTATAGGCAGACAATGGCAAATGGGGCTGGGGCATACATGTAACAGCTCCGGGCCGTCCTGGGTGAAGGGGGTTTCCACTCCCAGAGGGGGTCAAAATTTCAAAAAGCACCAAAACACCTGGAAATGCGTTTTTAGCACGTTTTTACCGGCTGCCGGCATAAGATTAGCTTTTCGTTAAGCGTGTAGGATGCAATTGCATCTTAAAGCGTGTGCTCTCGGCGCCGTTCGGCTCGCTCGTTGTACGCTGCTAGCCTTTATAGACACTCCATCAGGAAGGAGAGTTTACTTGAACAGTTCGTTCTCAGTCATTTCTCTATGAATTTGGCTCAGATTTTCAGGATTTATTAACAAGATATCTGGCTACCTATTGCGAAAACTGCTTTTTAAAGGAATATTTGACAGAATTGTTTGAAAGACAAAACTGATTTTTAAAGAACAACCTAAAGAGTTACTGTAAGAAACAATTGCTTGAAAGACAAAAAAGCGTTTTGAAAGAATGGTATGAAACTTTTGCCATGTGGCGGGCCACTACATTGTATCACTCGTCCTACGCTCAAAAGTCAGAGTACCAATAATCCTTCAAATTCGACATTTTGAAGGATATCTTGAATAGAATGAACTTCTGCAAGCAGAAAAACTCAAAATTTCAATGATGTGATCGTCCCAGACGGCCACAAGTAAATTCATTGCGGCGAAACCTACCTAATAAAGAAGTGAAGACATGTACGCAGTCTAACTTGCAATAACTGAAGCTCCTATATGAGATAAACAACTGAAGCTAATGGCTGTCGTGTTATGTTCTTTAGATTAGTATTGTGTCCCAGAAAGAGGAAGGCTCAGTTTTGCAAGAGAATGACCGACAGCACGAGTCAGTCTTCAATTCAAGCAGAGCAGCTGGTGATCGGATTGTTGTATTTGGTGGTACCGATTATAGAAGCTCTTTTCTATCTTCCATGCATCTTGGTGATGAGGAACGACCCAGAACTCAATCAACACAGTTGCTTCAAAGTAACAGCAGTGTTGATTCGAGCTCTACTTCGTGTACTTCTTTTTTGTATCAACGTTGAGCAAAATAAATAAGTAAAAAGGGTATCTTTTTTTCGAGTTTTTGGCAAAACTACAACAATTTTCTGCTATTCTGCACCGAATAAAAAATTGTTAAAAAGATTCCAAATTGGTAGCCGCAAAATTTGAAGGACAATGCAATACCCCATGAAGTCGACCGATTATTAGGAAACTTTGCAAGTTGAACAATCCATAAATATGGCCTTTAACTCCAGAAAAATGTAGTAATGTTGACAATATTGTTCTTGTTTCAGCTCATGTATCACCTTGGCTTGGCCGACTTTTTCAGCATGACTTTGCAAATGATTAGCGGCCTGCTAACAATTACTGACTGGGCTCGTCTGTGTCCTTATTGGTAAAGCAGAAAGACAAAGGCAATGAGTGATTGCATAGTTTCAGGCTAAACCAGATGTTCGGGGCAGTGCTAGTCGGTTTCGGCTGGGGCACGCACTTGGTGCTCATTCACGTCATAGCAGTGAATCGGTGCACCATCATGTGTTTCCCTCCTCGTTGGCAAAGCACACTTTTCTCCAACAAAGCTACCAATGTAACAAAGTATACCGCACTTTCTTATGCCAATTTCAAAGGCATAGTTTTCTAATTGCGCACAAAGTTTCATTTTCTGTTTGCCGGTTCGATTTTCAGTTTTTGATCCTACTCAATCAGTGACAGTTAAAATTTTCAAGTCAGACTAGGACGCGGAGTCAGAAATCAGGCTAATAAATGTCGTGAAAACTTTACTCGATTTCGTATATTGTGTATATTGTATAAGTTTTCTTCCTCCATGCCCAATACAAGGTTGTAGGTAGAAGTTTTAGTTGTGGCTGGCGGTGGCTTGGCTCTACGGATTGCTGTGGATGGCGCTGTGTCTGACACCCTGGGGCGCCTTTATCTACATCCCCTCCTTGTATACGTGGTACTTTGATACAAACAAACACTGGTACAACATTCTCATTAATGTTAACTGGTGGCAAGATGCTCTAATCCTGAATGGGTCATTCATTTGGTACATCATTATTCTGTTCTACATGCGTTTTGTTGTAAGTATGTTTGTCGTGCTTCTACTGTATGTATGTGTGTATGTATACATAGGTAGGTAGTTTGAAGGAACCTAATCCCATAATAGGAAAATTCTGAAATTATTTGACCACATATCCAACACATAATTATTAGCTTCATACGTACGTACTTATATGGGCAATAACGCAGAGAGGGCCTTCCCCTTGAATTTGCAAAAATTCCTGCATTAAAAATGAGCAAATCTTGGGACAATAGTTCTTAGATTCTTCTAGTTATTCTTTTATTCTTCTAAATTGTTCTAGATTTTCTCGTATTTATAAACAGTTTGTTTTTAGAAGATTTTTCGTTATTTTTAAGAAAATCAAAGAAAAAAATTCGAAAATCTACTGATTTATCACAATTCAGTAAAAACGCCATCGATACACAGTTATTATGAACTATTGTACATGGATTGAAAACAGTAAGGTATCCAAGTAAGGTAATTGTAGTGTAAGGAGTGTAGGTAGGTACACCTTGTTTGGTGGAGGTGAGGTAGAAAGAAAAAACATAGTATCAAAAATATGAGAAAAGAAAAATTTGTACGGTGCCTCTTTTCACGGCCTGGCCTGGAATATCAAATTTCGAGTCCGCCCGGATGACATTTTGCGCCGGACGGCCTGGCCCGTTTCGGGAGAGCTAAAATCGCCAAAAAAAATCACTTGTGCAAGAACTACGTACAACGTACAAAAGAAACATTTCTAATGACGAAACAAACCTAAACATAAAACAGATTTATAGAAAGGCTTGTTTTGGCGAAAGTACAGCCCAGATTTTAAAATATAACCCAAGCCATCCCGGGCAGGCTCCAATCGGAACAACCCAGCCAAAATTCTCTGCCGGGGGGGGCCGTGCAGGGCTCTAATGATTACCAGAATGCGTTTAAATGAGTTTTTGAAAGTTAATTTTTCAAAATTTTCTCGACCTTGTCGGTCAGCATCCCAACCAGGCCTCCTCATACTACTAAAAACGTTAATTTTAAGCTAAGAATGCCTTTCAAATGGGTTTTTGAAGCCTAATTTCTCAAAATTCTCCTACATTGTATGAGACAAAAGTGACGTCATCATTGTCCGAACCTCCCTCCCCCCTTGTCATCGGTTGTCATCATTTGGCAAACCCCCTCCCCCCTAACCGATGACGTCATTTTTGAACAGCCCCATGGATGGTGGGTTAAAAATGGAACCATTTCATTTTTCTGTCATTTTATGCAAATCTTCACCAAATGACCTGAAACTTGCAGAATATATACTAAACAACAGGGAATTTTGTACGTTTGAAATTTCACGCATCAAGATTGAGTCGGTCTTGAGAAAATGAAGAATTTCCAAATCGGCGGTTTTTTGCGAAGTGTTCAGGAAAACAGATCTTCAAGAAGGTATTCCTGATTTTCTCTGGTTGTCATATCGCTCCCCATGGGCCAAATTTTAACACCTGTAATTCCCCGGCTTTAAGAAAAAGTTTCTATAGATTTTTAACAGGTAATCTATAATATGTTTTGAAATTAACAATTTTTTCACAAATTCATGAATTTCTCAGGATTGGCACAAGTCTGATGCTCCAAACTTTAACCATGAAATTTCAAGAATCGTGTCGCATAGGTATCTTCAAAATTTCAGCAATTTCATTAAGATTTTACGAAAATTGCAGCAAAATGGAAAGTTATCATATTTTTGGCACGCCCTGTATGTTCACCGTAGACTGAGATAAAGCACTAGTGTTAACATGAAAGACTTTGATTTTGACTGCATTTGGACCTTATTCGAACCGGTCTAAATCAATAATTGCCTTTCAGTTGTCAACCGAATTGTTGGACGTGAGTGAGGAGCGGAAAGAAGAGCGAAAAATAGTAGCGCAGGCGGCTCTGATCTGTCTGTACACGTTGCTCTGGGATCAGTACTGGCACGTCGCTCCGCTACTGACCGATTGGCAGTACGTCTACGCTCTCGGCAATCTCTTCTGGATCAGCAACAGCGCCATCAACCCTCTCGTCTATCTCACTCTCAACCGGTACTTTACTATACACCACTTGCTCTTACGCCTTAACACCGTTTCAGACGCATATCACGCAAAGTTGGTCAGAAGCTAAAGTGTGGCAGCGCAAACAGAGTGCAGCCTGCAGCCGCCAACACAGGACAGGTTGGCGGTGGTGAAGTATGAAACGCAGTGCTGATCCGATCCGATATATTGGGGGGGGGCTGTACGGCCCTATGATCAGACCAACTTGTCCATTTCATATCCCCTTATCATCTCTCTTCATTTCGGATGCTATCACCAACGCAAGGTTCAACCAGCCTTGGGGGTATCTAGCGGTTAGGTTACCCGAGGCTTTAATCAACCTTAGGAGGTCCCTAACGGTTACATCGCTCAACTCCTGGGTAGTAAGATACCTACTGCCGCCATACATGTAACAGGGGGGTCTGGGGGGTCTGCCCCCACCCGACTTAGGCCAGACCCCCCACCGGATGCCCCCTCCCCCCGAGACGATTTAGCCGACCCCCCCCCTCCGATTTTTCTGGCAAGTAAATTTTTGAGCAAATTTTTGCAATTTTTTAGAATTTCAGACACAAAAATTGCCAAAATCGCCTGCAAAACAGCACTTTTTAGCTGTATTTCAGCCCAAATTAGCGATTTTTGGCGATTTTTAACCAAAAAATTGCGATTTTTTCGATTTTTGAGCGTTTTTCAGTGCCCTACCCCCCTCCCAAAATTTTGGCTCAGACCCCCTCGGCCGGCGCCAGACCCCCTAACCCCCCTCCCCCATCGGCGGATGACCTGTTACATGTATGCCTACTGCCCAGAATAACTTGCCTACGTTCAGCCAATGTGACCAAATGTTGAGGCGTTTCGTCCTGTTCTAAGCAAAATGAGCATGTTGGATCATCCACCAAGCCCATAATGTTGAGATGTCTATTAAGGTTACTACTGTGTCCAGTTAACCAACCGACCACCAGTTTCAGTTCCCTTCTACTAAGACTAAGTAATTCTAAGTAAAGTAAAGTTTATTGCACACGAACTTGTTAGTAAGAAGAATGTTAAAAATTGGCGACCAGGACAAAGTCAGAGGCTCCAGTGCAAAGCGGTTTGCTGGCAGTGCACTTACGCAAACCGCAATCCTCGATTACTAATTGTTAGTTTATCCTTAAATACGCCCACCGAACGAGCAGCCACCTGCTCTTCCGTTAACAAATTCCAATGGTTGACTACTCTATTTGCAAAGAAATGCTTTTTACGTTGATACGACTACTCTGGACTTTCATGATCTGTGAATGTCCGCGCGATTTTCGCTGATTTAACTCAAAGAAATCGCTATGGTTTAAATCAATTAGTCTATTTTTTATTTTATAACATAGTATTAAATCTGTTTTTACCCTTCGTTTTTCTAACGTTTCAAGTTTCAGTGTTGTAATACGTTCTAAATATGGCCTCTCTGACCAGCCACATCTATAAAATAATCTCCTTGTAAAATATCTTTGTACCCTTTCAATGGCGTCAATATCTTTACATAGACATGGATTCCAAATAGGTGATCCTGATTCCACTATTGGACGAACATAAGTTTTATAGGCCCTCAGTAAGATATCGCTTTGTCGTGTATGAAACACTCTAAAGATTAAAGCTGATATTTTCATAGCTTTTGCCGATATCCGCTGACAATGTTCAGAGAATTTCAGATTTTTTGGCACGTAATACCCTAAATCTTTAATCACTTGAAGTGATTGTAGATTTATGTTGTTTATAGAATACTCGAAATCATTTTTATGTTGCCTGTTTGAGATGTGAAGAACCTGGCATTTAGGTTCCGATAAACTTAGCTGCCACTTTCTAGACCACTCAAATACTCTTTCCAAGTCTTGTTGCAGTATACCAGGATCAGTTTCAGGGTTTACCAGTGTTTTGTATAGCTTAACATCATCTGCAAATAATTTCACTTTACAGCCAAGAACATTATCTATGACATCGTCGATATAAATTAGAAAAAGAATTGGACCAAGGACAGTACCCTGTGGGACGGAGCTAATGACTGGTACAGAGTTTGACACTGTGGCATTTACATAAACTTTTTGAGTCCTCCCTGTTAAAAAGGATTTAATCCATTGTAAAAGGTTCCCAGCTACCCCATATTGTTCCAGTTTAAACAATAATTTTTGATGTGAAACCGAGTCAAATGCTTTAGCAAAATCTAAATAAATGACATCGACATCATAGCGTTTATCCAAAGAATTTATCCAGTCATTTAAACACTCGAGCATTTGCGAAACCGTGGACCTATTCGACCTAAACCCATGTTGAGCCCCAGATAAAGTGTTTGAGAAAAAGCCTAATAGGGCCTTCCGCACTAGTCTCTCTAAAACTTTGCAAACGTATGATGTCAACGAAACGGGTCGGTAGTTAGAAGGTTGAGAATTTAACCCTTTCTTAAATATTGGACATACCAAAGCAGTTTTCCAATCATCCGGTAATTCACTGCTTTCCAAAGATTTCTTAAACAATAAGTATATTGGATGAGCAATTCCAGTGGCAACACGGCGTAAAAAATATGCAGGCAAGCAGTCGGGTGTTCTTGACAGTTTATTTGGTAGCCTACGTAACTCCTTGAATACTTCCTGCTCACTTAATGGTATATGTTCAATTATCCCAATTGCGTTTCTTCGAAAAGTAGGTAGCATACCATCATCTTTTGTAAATACCGAGGAAAAATAATTATTGAAGATTTCCACTTTTTCTTTATCATCAGTAATTTGATTTCCCTCATTATTTACTAATGGTGGTATGTTAGCTTTTGCTTTGATTTTACTTTTAGCATATTTATAAAATGCACCACTATCTCCCGATTTTAGGATATCATTTTCATACTTATCGTAAAAGATATTTACCTCTTCTTTATACCTTTTTGCAATTTGGTTGTAATAACTAAAATCTCCAGTTACTTTTGCACTTTTCCAAGAGCGTTTTTTCTTTTCCAATAGCTTGCGAATTTTAACTGAATAATTGGGCTTTTTGCTAGCCCCAGTACGTTTTTTCTTAGGTACATGCCTACTGATAGCCAATGAAAGCATTTCCTTAAAGACAGCCCACATCTCGTGTACTGTCTCAAATCCATAAAAAATATCTTCCCAGTTTATCAATTGACAAAAGTCAACAATTGCCATATAATCGGCCTTTTTAAAATTAGGGACATATTCAACTGAAACGCGCTCAACCGATCCCCTAGATACCACACCAGACAATGAAAAGAGTATTGCATTGTGGTCGGAGGTTGAGAATGGCAAACCAAGACCGCACGAACTTAATGCTTCTTTATCCGACAAAAAGACTAAATCAAGAAAATTCCGATTTCGCGAAGGTTCTTTTACCACTTGGGAAAGGCCAAGCTGGGCAAAACTCAGAAACCAAAAATATTCGTTTTGGTTATTACTTTCATTATTACCCCTGTATCCCACTTTATCCCAGGCAAATTAAAGTCTCCTGTTAATACGAAGGTTCCTTTAAAGTCCGATATCAGTAAAGACTCAAGTGCATCAAATAATACTAAATCTAACTCTTTGGAGAAACTTGGAGGCTTGTATACACAGACCAAGCGAACTTTCCCTGCTTTGTTTCCGAAGTCAGTTGCTACTATTTCTAGTTCATCAAATTTTTTCTCTAGTTTCACTTGTCGTGGTCTGAAAATATTTTTCACAAAGATACAAACTCCCCCTCCTTTTCTGGCCAATCGGTCCTTTCGAAATAAAACAAAGTCATCGTTTGGGCAAAGCATTGCATCTGTCACTTCATCGTTTGTCCAGGTTTCCGCTACACAATAGCAATCATTCATACCATAAGCAGTTTCATGGGTTAGTAAAAAACCTATTTCAGACAAACTGCCTTTTAGACTGCGAGCATTGAAGTTTACGAGTTTAAGCTGTGACGTACATATTTGTCCTAGCCGCCCGCACCCCTAAAAGGCACTGTCTTTCACGTCGACAACTTTCCTATTCTCAACGTCAAAAAAATACGGGTTGCCTTGAGTGTTCACCCTAACCTGCAATCGACCGGATCCAACCAATTGCTGAGTTTCGTTCCGACGCTCAATCATCTTCTTCTGCGCTTGTCGCTGTTTGGTTGTCATCGACGGCCGGATGAAAACCTTACCGCCAGCATAGCCTTTCAGTCTGGCACCATTCTTGAGCAGTCTGTTTCGCACGGTGCCAGATTTGAACCCGATCTTCAGTAAGCGCGGTCTGTCCGACTCAGAGTCCTTCTTGCCCATTCGGAAAAACTCCACTACGTCGGCAGCCGAGTCCTCGCCACCAAGTCGCTCACAGAGTTGTTCCACATTCTCCTTTTCGTTCTGAGCTTCCTCAAGTCCTGTGACAACCAGAAATCTGGAGTGCTCTTCGTGTACTTGAAGTTTTTCCATTGTTTGAGTGACAATCTGTTCGACCATTTGAGGCAACACAGTTTTGCACAGCTCAAGGAAAGCGTCCTTCATCATCGCCAGAGACTCTGTGGCTCCACCAGCCGACTTCAAACGTTGGATTTCAGTATGTAATAGCGAATTTTCCTCCCGAAGAGCCACGAGTTGTTGATTGGTGGAGACGAGTTCAGATTTGAGAGATGCCAATTCAGCCCGAACAGCGGACAGTTCAGAGCAGTCAGTCACCGCCATTCGTTTGGGTTCAGGATCCGACTGAGGGGAGGAACGAGGCACTTTTGCTTTTTCGGCCATAAACTGATCAAGAAGAGCAGAAACAGAAAAAAAAGCACACGTTGTAAAGAGTAGGTATGGGCCTGACGCCACACGCTTTAGCAGAGAACGAGGAGCCAGCGGCCGCTCGCTGGCCGGCCAGGCAGCACAATCGCTGGCGGTGGTGAAGTATGAAACGCAGTGCTGATCCGATCCGATGTATTGGGGGGGGCTGTACGGCCCTATGATCAGACCAACTTGTCCATTTCATATCCCCATATCATCTCTCTTCATTTCGGATGCTATCACCAACGCAAGGCTCAACCAGCCTTGGGGGTATCTAGCGGTTAGGTTACCCGAGGCTTTAATCAACCTTAGGAGGTCCCTAACGGTTACATCGCTCAACTCCTGGGTAGTAAGATACCTACTGCCGCCATACATGTAACAGGGGGGTCTGGGGGGTCGGCCCCCCACCCGACTTAGGCCAGACCCCCCACCGGATGCCCCCTCCCCCCGAGACGATTTAGCCGACCCCCCCTCCGATTTTCCTGGCAAGTAAATTTTTGAGCAAATTTTTGCAATTTTTTAGAATTTCAGACACAAAAATTGCCAAAATCGCCTGCAAAACAGCACTTTTTAGCCGTATTTCAGCCCAAATTAGCGATTTTTGGCGATTTTTAACCAAAAAATTGCGATTTTTTCGATTTTTGAGCGTTTTTCAGTGCCCTACCCCCCTCCCAAAATTTTGGCTCAGACCCCCTCGGCCGGCGCCAGACCCCCTAACCCCCCTCCCCCCATCGGCGGATGACCTGTTACATGTATGCCTACTGCCCAGAATAGCTTGCCTACGTTCAGCCAATGTGACCAAATGTTGAGGCGTTTCGTCCTGTTCTAAGCAAAATGAGCATGTTGGATCATCCACCAAGCCCATAATGTTGAGATGTCTATTAAGGTTACTACTGTGTCCAGTTAACCAACCGACCACCAGTTTCAGTTCCCTTCTACTAAGACTAAGTAATTCTCTGGTCACCACCGATCTGGGTCCCAGAATGAAGTGCTTAGACTGCCTACAGTCGGTCCATAGATCCCAGGCAAATTGCAACTGGTTCTTAGCCCAACTTCTTAATTCAGTCCGAACTTTCCTAAGCGAGATGCCAAGGGCCGGTTCCGGCCCTATAAGTGGCAACTCAGAAGCTGCCCGAGCTAGTCGGTCAGCCTGTTCATTTCCCTCCACATCCGAGTGTCCAGGTACCCACATCAGCTGTAGCTTCTTCTGAAGCGCCAGTCGTTGTAGTTCCCTGACACACTCTGCAACCAACTTAGAGTTGACGCGTGGAGATACTAAAGCTTTTAAAGCTGCTTGACTATCTTAGCAAATACAGATCTTCTGCTCTGGACAGTTTACTAATCCCGGAGCCCTGGCGCAGTTCAACATAGCATAGACCTCTGCCTGGAAAACCGTTGCGTATTTTCGCATGGGTAAGGAATCCTCTACCCCTAGTCTACGCAGTGCTGTACTGTTGTTTGCGTATGTATTGTAGATTTACCATACACAGTGATTGTACAAAATTCCGATACACACACATACATACACAAACAGATTAGCAAAAGTGGATGAAGTCTGCAGAAGAATTATAAAATTCGGATGTTCGTTTTTGTTGTAAACAGTACGTACATAGATTACCGACCTCATAACGTTTAGATCGCTCTAAATAACTCAGTTCTAAAAGTTTCACTGTCTTTTATGTTTATGAATGTGCATTTTTTGTTTACTCGGTATACATTCCGAAAATCCAATAGCAAACAACAGTTAGCACTAGGGTTCCTACGATATATCGGGTTAGGTGTAGCTGATATTAATTAATTAACTTTCTTATGACTATACGACTCCGGAACGTCCCCTATACTGATGCGTACCCCTAGGGGTATTTTTATATTTGGAAAACAGGCCCTCCGGAGCGTGCCCCACACTGATGCGTCTCTAGGGGTATTTTTATATTTGGAAAACAGGCCCTCCGGAGCGTGCCTATACTGATGCGTCCCCCTAGGGGTATTTTTATGTTTTTAAAACAGGCCCCCCGCAGCGTGCCCTATACTGATGCGTCCCCTAGGGGTATTTTTATGTTTTTAAAACAGGCCCTCCGGAGCGTGCCTATACTGATGCGTCCCCCTAGGGGTATTTTTGTATTTGGAAAACCGGCCATCCGGAGCGTACCTACAGTATACTGATGCGCCCCCTAGGGGTATTTTTATATTTGGAAAACAGGCCATCCGAAGCGTGCCTATACTGATGCGTCTCTAGGGGTACTTTTATATCTGGCAAAGCAGGCCCCCCGGGGGGCGTGCCCTATGCTGATTTAGTGATCATTAGACTCGCCAGGCGAAGGGCTTTCAAATGATATATGACATGACCATTTTGGACGATTTTGAAATTTTGGGATTTTGCCAAAAAAATTATCGATAATCGATATTTATCGATAGAAATCGTTAATTTATATTTATTTATAATCATTAAACACATTAGTTTTTGTTTGGGATCGGTTCCTGATTTCCCCCCCCCAGCTACACCTGATCCGATATATCGATATCGATATCGAAAAGTCGATATATCGACCCTTTTTCCAATATCGATGTCGATATCGCGATATTTCGCATAGATATTTTCGATATTTTTTACGTGGAAAAGTAGGAAAAAACAAAGCTTACACCAAGTATATTTCTCTGGAACAGTAAAAACAGTTTCTCCTGGATAACTCAGAAACCAATGGTATAGTGGCGGGCATCCTAACATCAAATCCTAACATGGCATGATAACTCTCCGAAACATCAGCATTCTCAGCTTCCTGACAGCAACGCTTAGGTTCGTAAATGTCTGCAGCAACATTGAAGAGCTGCTCACTCCGCATGCATTTGAAGCAGACAAGGGCTAGTATTTCGGCTGTGGGGTGGTAAATTTTCAAATCCTGAGGGTACCGCCAGCTGATGGGTTGTTGAAAAGATGGTAAGCAAAAGAAAGTCCGATTTTTTTACTAAAATCAAGGTTTTTGGCTTATTTGTCATTAGAACAAGTTAACATTCGCTATTCTGTCTGAGCTCATTTATGCCTAATGAGGGTGGGGTATTGGCCTGAGGTGTCAACCTTTTTATTGAAGGGCTTCAGAAGGGCCACTACCTTTTCTACAATTCTCTACTTTATTGATTTAAGATTGCTGATTGCTTGACTGATAAGCAGTGAGAGCAGTTTGCTCTTTCATATTTTCAGATTTTCTTGCATAACTATAAATATCGATATCGATCGATATTGAGCTGAAAATATCGATATCGAATATCGTCGAATTTTGATATCGTCGGAACACTAGTTAGCACTGCAGAGAAGCAAGTAAATGTAAGGGGGTGTTCTGCTGCCTGGCCTTGTAATTGGAAAAGGAGTAACTGTAGAACCACGTTTGGGTCCGTTTCAGAGACCACGGCTTGTTATAAGAAGAGGAAAACGTGATCCCACGGTAAAAAATGGGATTTTGATCAAATTGTAAGACGGATTGTGCTGAGTTATTCTTGCGTTCAAAATACTGTTGCTAAGTAAATTATAATTATAATTTTAATTATATTTTTTAGAAATTTACTAATACAAGTAAATTATTGGGTAAGTAAATTATAATTAAATTAAATTTAAACGAAAACAGGAAAAGTTAAGAGCCACATTTTATAAAAACCGGGCAGGTCCCCTTATAAGGGCGGAACATGAAATTTTCTGACCTATACTTTTTATGTGATGAATCGATAGGTCTTTAGTAGAAAACACCACCACTGCGGTATTTTTGCTCTCCGATACCTCTTGCGGTATTTATGGCCAAAAACGTGATTTTGAACATTTTCGACTCCAGGAATAGTGTACTTGCACCGATTGGGCTCACATTTTCAGCATAGATTATGCTTACCTTGCCGACCGCTCTTGCAAAGTTTGGAGCTGATCGGTTCAGGTGCACATGAATAGCATCGATTTTAAGTGAAATTTCAAAAAGTCGAAAAAAAATTTTTTGGCCACATTCAGGATTTTGCCCATACTTCTAGGGTAGATAGAACTCGTCGTCCTCTACACGATGGCGTTTTCACTTTTTCTGGGCTCGGCCCCGTTTTTGAGTTATTCATGTTTCAATTTTCCAAAAAAAATTTGCGGTATCTTTTATAATCGTGCACTGTTCTGATACCCCTGAAGTTACAGCGTCGTGTGTAGACCTAGTTTGTAGTGACTACTAACTACAAACTAAAAGACTACTAACTACCTGACTTTTGGTAAAAATGAGACTACAAATTAACTCTAACTACAAACTAAATCCGCTGACTACAAATTGACCACTAACTACATATTTTTTCGTCCCGAGTTTGTAGTCTCAAATCTTCAAATCTGCACGGTTGTTTACAGTTATTTTACAACAGTTTAAGTGAAAATTTTACAAAAATCGGAAAATTTTCCATTAATCACAGAAATTACAAACATTTCTTGGCATCTTAGTTCATTGAGCATCTAATTTAGTTTAGTATTTGTACTGCAATTATATACAGGGTCTGTCAAAAAAACAACCCAGCAGATTTTTCGCTGTAGCAACCGTAAATCTCAACCGATTTGAATGAATCCTCTTTTAAATGAAAGATAAATTTATCCTTAAAAGATTGCTGAAATTTTCATTAATTTACTCTGCTTAGTTCCTGAGATATTGGGTCTCAAACTCAAAACAGTGATTTTAGCAGTGAACAATAGGGATTTTTTTATTATTCTTCACTTCGTAATAAAACGGATTCCTGCTACTGCTAAGTGGTCTTGGAGGCTTTACAGGTGACACAGAAACGCGGTTTACTTCAACACTAAAGTATCATTAGCCCCAGCAGTAGGAATCTGCTTTATTATGAAATGCAACGGAATCGCTCTTTTTCTTTGCCAAAATCTGTTTCGATTTAGAAGGCAAATATCTCAAGAACTAAACTGTGAATCTCAATAAAAATTGCACCAATCTTTGAATAATTTATCAGTCTTTCATTCAAAAAAGGATTCATTCAAATCGGTTTAGATTCATGGTTGCAAAATGAAAAAATCTGCTGATTTGTTCATTATCACTCGTGTTCATTGCCAAAATCTCTGTTTTGACTTTGAGGACAAATATCTCAGGAACTAAGCTGGCGAATTTAATAAACGTTGCTTCAGTCTTTGAAAAATTTATTTATCTTTCATTTAAAAAAGATTTCATTCAAATCGGTTCAGATTTAAGGTTGCTAAAGCAAAAAATCTGCTGGGTTGTTTTTTGGCGGACCCTGAGGTGCATAAATGACAACTCTTAGGTCCTCCAATGATTTAAAGGCTAGATTGTCCACCACCATAGACGTAACAGAGGACGGTCTGCCCTACCTGGAAGAGCCTGACCTTCCAATCGGAGACCCTTGAATCGATTTTTTCCGATCCTGCTCTGCAAGCCATTTTCTAGGAAATTTTTGCTATTTTTTAGAATTTAACCACGAAAATTGCTAAAATCGCCTGTTAAATTTAATGCATTTTTAGCAGTATTTCAGCCCAAATTAGCGATATTTTGCGATAATTACCATTTTTGAGAGTTTTTTAGTACCCAATCACCTCCCCCTAAACCGATGACGTCATTTTTGCACAGCCCCCAGGGACTACAAATTGACTACTAACCACTAACTACAAACTCGGATCGCGGGCTGAATTGACTACTAACCACTAACTACAAACTGAAAAGCCTGAAAGTGTGGACTACTAACCACTAACTACAAACTAAAATTTGGTAATGAACTAGGTCTAGTCGTGTGTAGTGCGTTGGACGTAGAATATCGTGAGCATTCCAGCCATATAAGCGAAATCGATATACGACCTCTTACACAAGAATGGCGGTGAGCCAAAGTTTCGGTCGAAAATAACCCAATTTCGATCAAGGTTTTTTTTACATGTTTTGACGTCTGCCGCCGGGTTGGTGCGCTAAATCGCATAGCTTCGGGCATCAAACGATAGCTGAGATTCTCGCGATTCCGAAAATGACCTCACTTTTGCGTTTTATATCCATTTGATGCTAGTTAAGCCCTAGTAATGGTCTGCAGTTTGGTAACCGTAAGCCAGACCACTAGGAAAACAGGTATAAATCGGCGAACTAATGTGGCATTTCAATAAAAACTTTGATGCATTCCAATCGTAGAGCTACTCTAACGCTCTCGATTGATATGAAGTCGTGCCTTGTTAATGGTAATTCGGGACAAGCCTAAAGTGGCTTTTTAACAAATCATAAATTACTGCAAATCTATGTTTACAATTTATTTATAAGCAAACTAATCGGTATACCAAGTAGCTGGCCATATAATCGAGGGAACAATTCTAACGATCTAACGAGGGGCATTTTAACGAAGCACTACTGTATTTGCACGACCCAGCTAAATACATATAGTGTCTAATACGAATTTAGTTCTGTCTAACATTTATACTTAATGAGTTTATTGCACAGCAACATCATACAGTACATGTACTACAGTAGGGGGTTTGGTGGTTACCCCTAGATAGAAAGTGAAACCCTCTCACATCCCCGGAGAAAAAAATGAGGGCCCCTCTCCGGCCCCAAGATAGAAGTACTGGTAAGTGGTTCCAGTACTAACAAACAAGCTCAGCAATCACTATTGTTAGCTTAAAATTGGCGTAGAAGGCGTTTGGTAAGCGAATTTGGTGTTTCCGCTGCTGATATTTAAGAGAAATCGCTGTATTTAGAAGCTGTTTTTGTTATTTTATAAGTTTGCTTTTAGCTCTTAAATGTTATTTGTATGCTCCTTGCTGGAACAAATTGCTTTCCCAGATGGGTGGCCAGCAGTCTAACAGCTTCATTGAACACGATGTGAGCTGGCTTACTAACGGAATCTTGAGAACTTTCAGGGGTTGCATGGTACGAACTAACGTCAGTTGACTGTTCATAAGATGCACTGGAGTCCAGTTCCAACACTGATTCAATCCGTTGCTGTGCTTTGGCCTTGGCCAGTCGCGGACCGATCACATCAAGTTGACACTTCAATACTGATACATCTGTTGCCTCTGCGTCTGCGGCACCTTCTTCAGTGTCTTTATCAGTTGGTTCCAGTTGAGATGGGCTGTCTCTAGTCGTCTGACTGGAGAATTCTGGACAATCTTGTTCTTCCTTGCCTTCTACTACTTCAGGCGCATGTTCCTCAGTCTCAAAAATGGTTTGCGACTACCGGAGTTCCTGATAATGTAGTTTGCAAAGCCCCTGTCCAATTGGAAGCCACTGACTGTTGACTGCTTTGTGAAGCTTCAGTTCGCTTAGACTCAGTGCACGATACCACTTCTTCAGCTCTCCATGTCTCTTGTCAGGACAAAATGATGTGATGCTCCTGTCGGGGCGAAAAACGAGAGCAAATCTGTGCTGTTGACAGATAGTCCAGTCTTTTACAGACTCGACGCTTGGGTCTCCAGGGATCTTGGCGTTGTAAATCAAAACATCAGCTTCAGCACACGGCCCAGGAATTTCTTAAAAAAAGCTAGAACTAGGACAACAGGCAACAAACAACTAGACACTAGGTCTCAGAAACAGCTTCGCTTGAGCACAAATATACAATGTTGCTGCATGAGCCAGCTGTTTTGTAAGCTTTTTAGGGGTCATGGTGTACAAGACAACATTGTTTAGGCAAGTGAAAGTGATACGCTCGAAAAAGTGATATACTAGTAACAAAAAGTTCCAAGGCCTGTGACTTCGGAAGCAGTATCGGAATCGGAACCTCCAGTTCTTGGAATCGGAACTTAGGATCCGGTCGATCGCAACTTACACCATGCGCGCATAAACTATAAACTGTTCACAAAATACACCATAGACGTGACACCAACATGGGCCAATACATTCCCAACATTTTGGATGAAGCATGTACCGTACCACGTGCATGGACAGATACTTTATTTTGTAATGCAATGCCCTGACTGTGCAAATTTAACAAACTAACTTGCTCTGGTATCCATCGCAGCTTTTCCAACAATTTCAGAAATCCGATAAAGCATTCCGTCACTTGTCGGTT
>JASANB010006908.1:0-14294 GCA_030248155.1 Sabatieria punctata
TCATACATGTAGGAGGTGGGGGTTTTGGGGGGGTTTAGCCCCCCCCAGGCCCGATTTTCGGCAAAAAAAACCCCCCCAGCCGAATGAGGGGGGGGGGGTGTCTGAAACCCTATTTTGGGTGACAAACTGCTAAAATTCAGGGTTTCAAGACTTATATACCGTAATTTAGCATTTCAAAAGCCCTAAATAGGGTTCCGGAACCCTAGTTAGGGTTTCAGAAACCCAAAGTAATGCCTCCGGAACCCTATTTAGGGTTTCAGAAACCCTAAATAGTGTTCCGAAACCCTGTTTTGGGTACCTGAAAGCCTAAATAGGGTTCCAGAGCCCTAATTTGGGTTTCAAAAGCCCTAAATAGGGTTCCGAAACCCTGTTTTGGGTTTCTGAAACCCCTAAATAGGGTTCCGGAACCCTAATTTGGGTTTTTGAAACCCAAAGTAGGGTTCCGGAACCCTAATTTGGGTTTCTGAAACCCTAATTTGGGTTTCAGAAACCCTAATTTGGGTTTCTGAAACCCTAAATAGGGTTCCGGAACCCTACTTTGGGTTTCAAAAACCCTAAATAGGGTTCCGGAACCCTAATTTGGGTTTCTGAAACCTAAATAGGGTTCCGGAACCCTAATTTGGGCTTCACAGAGACTAAACAGGGTTTCTGGAGGCCCAAATAGGGTTCCGGAACCCTAATTTGGGTTTCACAGAGACTAAACAGGGTTTCTGGAGGCCAAAGTAGGGTTCCGGAACCCTAATTTGGGTTTCAAAAGCCCTAAATAGGGTTCCGGAGCCCTAATTTGGGTCTCAAAAACCCTAAACAGGGTTTCAGTGCCCTAATTTTTGTTTCAAAATCTCTAAATAGGGTTCCAGATACGCATTTTAGCTCTATTCTGTCGAGTAAAATAGAGCTTTTTTGCATGTTTTAAAGCAAAAACATGTTTTTTGCACGTTTTTAATAAAAAATAGGATTTTCTGCACATTTTAAACCAATAAATAGGGTTTTATAGGGAATTTTTGCACTTCTGACAGGATTTTTACCGGATTTTTAGTCCTCAAAACCCTGTTTTGAGCCCAAAAAAAGGTCGCTAAAACCCACTTTTGGACACCAAAAAAAGGTCGCTGAAACCCCCTTTGGAAATAGTGCTGAAACCCTATTTTGGATCTGGAAAAAACCCCCCCCAGCCGAAAACCCAGCTACATGTATGGCTCAACTTTCCTTCCAAGGATGGACTGCCAACGTGCCAGTGTATGTGTTCGGCGATTCCTGCCACAATACACTCGGCATAGACGCAATGTGTGCTCTGGATCCAGTGCACATCACTATCCAGTCAAGGAGCAGCAACGTTTGCGCAGTCACTCAGTCCAGCTCACCAGAGGGTGCCAACGACGGTGTTGCCGCTAGCAGCGCGCCACCAGCAGACATCTCTGACGTCTCTACCCCTACGCTACCAGCTAGGGATACCGGGACATGGAAGAAAGCAGGATTGCTGCCGCTGCTACACAGCTTTCCTAAGCTCAGCCCTGCACAGAAGTTTTTCGGACGCCGACCTCGTTTGGGCTGGGAAGTCTACCGACAACCCCGCAAAACAGCTCAAAGAGAGGAAGGAGGGGAGGACATGCAGTCGCGGCAGAGACAACAGCAGTCAAACCAACGCGCTACTAGCAGCTCAGGACCAACGTTCACTGTTGGGCAGAAGGTGCGCACCAGACGGCCTCACACGCCCAAAGGACTGAGTCCCTGGAGCAACAAAGTGCTGACTGTTGTAAAGGTGCTCGGCAAATTCAACTACTTGCTGTCTGACAAGCAGAAGTGGAACAGCCGCAACTTGCAACGCGTTGCCGACCGGCCGGGACCGACTGTCTACGAAGCTGAGGCGACCGCGCCAGAACCAGCTCAGCTGCGACCAGAACGGCGACACCACCCGCAGCGGAATCGTCAACCGCCAGACCGTCTAGGAGACTGGCACTACTATTAACCGACGCTTCCGCTTCAAGAAGAAAGAAGGTGGTTGATATGTTTGGCGTTGAGTGTGTAGTTGCGCCAGCTAGCAATTACACACCACTTGTTGTATAGACAACCGCGATAGGCTACCGTAACCGTGTATACGCCAGACATTGTATTGTAGCGCCGTGTGATTAGTTTGCCCGCTCGCCCTTTGTTCTCTAGAACTTTCATCACTCTCTCCGTCTGACTGTCTGGCGAGCGGTCGTGTCAATTATTCTCCTGTATTTAATTAATTGTTGGTTGGAGGTAAAAGGTTGTTGTTGATCGGCTGCCACAGAAAGCAACAGCTACTACCGAGACCGCAGAGGAAACCAACAATATATTAGTAGGAGTGTTTAAGCGCCGGCCGGTCCACGAAACGTTTGCAAGAAGGGCGATGTACAGCTGAATTTTCAAAATTACTTTCACGAACATGGAACATTCAACGATTGCAGACCTTTGAAAGAAATTAGAAAGCTCGCCATCCGATTTTCTGTTGGTGCTCTAAAGCGGGAATTATGGACCCTAAAAAATGGCCGTTTTGTCAATTTTCGAACACACCACCTTAGTATTTTGAACGGCTGCCGTTCGGTAGTCTGTGAACCAAGTATACTGTATGTTATCAATTGTGGCCCGTTAGAAAGTCCATTTCCAATACACTTCTCTAGAACACTTCTACTCTCTACAATGGAAGTCAAGCACTTCTGGCAGTTTTTAAAAGAATTGGATTGATTTTGCGTAATCGGCCCTTTAACCTTTAACAAGCCATATCTCAAAAGTGAACATTGTATCTAGCGAGTGACTAACATATTCGGAATGTTCGTTCGTTTCTGCGTTTAACGATATCAACCACATTTATATAGAGTTGCACTTTGGTAGTCAAACGATGAGTTGAAGGTAGGGTGGTCAAACACTTACAAAAACCTTGTTCAAATCAAAACCTTTCAAAAAAATTGAAAAACTGCCAGGAGGACTAGGAACTGTATGAAATGGTCTTAATTGTCATTGCCAACCGAGATCGGGCAGACATGTAAAGTGGGGGGTCGGCGGAATCGGCCGGCATGGTGTGCGTTGGACATCCCTATGACCCCAAAGTAAAACCCTAAAACAGTTCCGCCCAACTCCCTCTGGGTAGCCAGCAATGGCCATCGGCGGTTCTCTCCGATCGGGCCATTTTCCATAGTAAAACTCGAAAACACACCAAACAAAAATGAATGTTTCTCCGGGGGGCTACCTCGTTCAGACATGTGCTATGCAGCGTTCGAAAGCTCACATCATGGACTTTCAGAATCTGTAATAAAATTTGTGGCGATTTTTGTTATTTCAAAAATAATCGATCCCGAAATATCGATTGATCACGATTTTGTCAGTTTTCACTGAAATGAGAATTTTCTCTGGGGGCTACCTCACTCAGATGCGTGGTCTGCAGCGTTCGAAAGCTGACATCATGAGCTTTCAGAATCTGTAATAAAATTTGTGGCGATTTTTGTTATTTCAAAAATAATCGATCTCGAAATATCGATTGATCACGATTTTATCAGGTTTCAGCATCTGACTAGAAGCAGCTAAAAAACAAAATGGGATGACCAAATTGAGGTTTTCTGGCACGCTAAATTCATTGGCGACGCCCATTTACAGCTGCGATCACGTGATCAATCGATACTTGATCGGTTATCGATTTTTTGCTGTGCAAATAAGCAAAGCACATAAGCTGTAATGTCAGTGGTTTTTGGGCATGCCGATTTCAACCATGATGTTGTTTTAGAGCTATCATCGCGTTTTCATTCGATATTCGATAATCGATATCGATTGATTATCGAATCTTTTGCTGTGCAAAAAAGCAAAACACATAAGCTGTAAAGCCAGTAGTTTTCGGACATGCCGAGTTCAACCATTATGTCATTTTTGAGTACTGTTATTTTACTATAGTATAGTAAAACAAAAATTAGTAATACTAGTGGTATTTTACTAGTAGTAAAATAATAGTAAAAAGTAAAATTAAGAGCCAATAGTAAAGTAAAAATTAAATTAAATTAACAAAGGCTGTCAATAGTAAAATTGAAATTTTACTACTATTTTACTAGTTTTTGATGAACTCCAGCCAAAATCCTGATCAATTCTGCAATAAAAGACGTGTGGGTCGACTTTTGTTAGTCAAATTTCACACATTTTTTGCCTCTAAACTTCTGTATCATAATCAAATTTAGCGACTATTCGGACCAACATCAATTATTCACAAAATCTTCGCATCATTGATGCGAAATTACACTTTATGACTAGTAAAATCGTAGTAAAATAGTAGTAAAATTACTAAAATCATTAGTAAAACAAAAATTAGTAAAATGGGAGCTACCTGGTAGTAAAACAAAAATAAAAATTAAATTGACAGGTTTGATTTCTAGTAAATTTAGTAAATAGTAAAATGAAAATCCACTAGTAAAATAACAGTATTTTTGAGCTATCATTGCAGTTTAGTTCGATTATCAGTATCGATTGATTGTCAAGTATCGATTTTATGCGGAATGGGTATAATAAAACAACTTCCGCCTTATGCGTTTTCTTGCATTACTTGTTGTAGCTAAGCTGGTGTCCGTTTACTGACATCATAGCTTGTGGTTTGTTTGTTTATTTGCACAGTAAAAAAACGATAATCAATCGATATTAAGATGCATTTTGCGAGAAAGCCAGCTTTGGTGCCGAAGAGAGGGGGCAAGCAGGGCCATCTCACGGATCTGGCTGATATTTATATCTATTAAAATAGAGCACAGTCGAAGACCAACGGTGCATGCCCGGCCACCAGCAACCCCCAAGAACCGGAGCTACACCCCCTCAAAGTTGGGTCGGCAGCAATTTTCGGGCTCATTTTAATAGCTCTGACACCCTCCATTCAAACGATCACCCTTCATTCGTTTCTTAAGCTAGGATCCCGACTCGCATACGGTTTTGTAGCTGGTCCAATGGCCTTTCATTTTCTGGTACTCCCGTTTCCAGATCATAGCTGGTTACCGAGATATTCGCCGAAAACTGCGAAATTTCCACAAAATGCCACTCCGCTTTTTTTCGAAAAATCTTTATAACTTTTTGTGCAAAGGCCCTGCCAAGCTAATGTTTTAACAAAAGTTAGGCATGAGTTGGCCAAACAAAATGAGCGCCCCAAAGTGTGCGGTTAGGGGGGGGGGTATTTTGGCCTCTCAAAGGTGTTCGAAAAAAATTTTTTTCTGCAAAGCTTAGTTGTTAGCACACTGTTATATGCAGTTTTGTGTGCTGAGTTCGAAAATGCATTCAGTTTAGCTTGATTCACTCTGGATCGGGAGAAATTGGCGTCCAAATTTGAGACCAACCCTTTTTCTTGACTGGCACTACTCGCTAGTATGACCATAAACCGCGGTGCAATGCAGTTTTTCTTATGTAGTTTTTGCTGCTGAATCTGAAAATAACTTTATTTTTGCTCTACGTTGCCTACTTTTGAAGATATCGGCATTTTCATGATTTGGGAAGAAAACGGCTGCACTTGCTATAACATGCTTGTTTGAAAGTTGACTCAATTCAGTCGCATCTAGGGTACAGAGCCATAAAAATTTATATCACCTAATGCAGTTTTTGCCGCTCATTGCAAAAATGACATCTGTTTTTCAATCTGACTGCTCCTGAGCTACTTCATATTTTCAGAATGTTCAGAATATCATCATATTTTTGCGCTACGGCCACTCGGTCGCAAGTTATGGACCTCCAAAGTTTTATTAAGAAACATGCCATGAGAAGCCGTAATCCTGATATATATGTTCAGTGTTCATGCATTTCTGAAATGAACCTTTTGTCAGTCAATAGTGTACCCGACCTATTTTGACCCGCTGAGTTCAAAAATGACCTTTGTTTTTCTGTACTACTGTTCAATTTTGAGATATTACTGATCAAACAAAATTTGCATTAATATTCATATATCTCCAAAAGGAGTAACTATAGATTAAAACAAACGCCATTTTTGAACTCAGCGGGTCAAAATAGGTCGGGTGCACTATTGACTGACAAAAGGTTCATTTCAGAAATGCATGAACACTGAACATTTATTTCAGGATTATGGCTTCTCATGACATTTTTCTTAATGAAACTTTGGAGGTCCATAACTTGCGACCGAGTGGCTGTAGCGCAAAAATATGATGATATTCTGAATCAGCGGAAAAAACTGCACCAGATAGATACCATATTACGTCCAGATTTGACAGATAACTTATTGTCTGAGTACCAGGGCATAAAAGTTACGTAAGTAGCTCAGGAGCAGTCAGATTGAAAAACAGATGTCATTTTCGCAATGAGCGGCAAAAACTGCATTAGGTGATATAAATTTTTATGGCTCTGTACCCTAGATGCGACTGAATTGAGTCAACTTTCAAACAAGCATGTTATAGCAAGTGCAGCCGTTTTCTTCCCAAATCATGAAAATGCCGATATCTTCAAAAGTAGGCAACGTAGAGCAAAAATAAAGTTATTTTCGGATTCAGCAGCAAAAACTACATAAGAAAAACTGCATTGCACCGCGGTTTATGGTCATACTAGCGAGTAGTGCCAGTCAAGAAAAAGGGTTGGTCTCAACTTTGGACGCCAATTTCTCCCGATCCAGAGTGAATCAAGCTAAACTGAATGCATTTTCGAACTCAGCACACAAAACTGCATATAACAGTGTGCTAACAACTAAGCTTTGCAGAAAAAATTTTTTTTCGAACACCTTTGAGAGGCCAAAATCCCCCCCCCTAACCGCACCCTTTGGGGCGCTCATTTTGTTTGGCCAACTCATGCCTAACTTTTGTTAAAACATTAGCTTGGCAGGGCCTTTGCACAAAAAGTTATAAAGATTTTTCGAAAAAAAACGGAGTGGCATTTTGTGGAAATTTCGCAGTTTTCGGCGAATATCTCGGTAACCAGCTATGATCTGGAAACGGGAGTACCAGAAAATGAAAGGCCATTGGACCAGCTACAAAACCGTATGCGAGTCGGGATCCTAGCTTAAGAAACGAATGAAGGGTGATCGTTTGAATGGAGGGTGTCAGAGCTATTAAAATGAGCCCGAAAATTGCTGCCGACCCAACTTTGAGGGGGTGTAGCTCCGGTTCTAGGGGGTTGCTGGTGGCCGGGCATGCACCGTTGGTCTTCGACTGTGCTCTATTTTAATAGATATAAATATCAGCCAGATCCGTGAGATGGCCCTGCTTGCCCCCTCAAAGCTGACTTTCTCGCAAAATGCATCTTAATAATCGAACTATACTGAAATGATTGTTCTAAAACGACATAATGGTTGAAATCGGCATGCCCGAAAACCACTGACATTATAGCTTTGTGCCTTGTTTGGTTGCACAACAAAAATCGATAATGAATCGATAGCGATTATCGAATTAAAACTCGATGATAGCTCTAAACCAATATCGTGGTTGAAATCGGCGTGCCCAAAAACCACTAACATCACTAACTAGTTAGGTCATCTGCATAGCAAAAAATCGATAATCGATCAAGTATCTATTATCGATTGATCACGTGATCGTAGCTGTAAATGGGCGTCGCCAATGAATTTGGCGTGCCAGAAAACCTCAATTTGGTCATCCCATTTTGTTTTTAGCTACTTCTAGTGAGATGCTGAAAACTGATAAAATAGTGATCAATCGATATTTCGAGATCGATTATTTTAGAAATAGCAAAAATCGCCACAAATTTTATTACAGATTCTGAAAGCTCATGATGTCAGCTTTCGAACGCTGCATACCACACATCTGAGTGAGGTAGCCCCCCAGAGAAACTCTCATTTCAGTGAAAACTGACAAAATCGTGATCAATCGATATTTCGGGATCGGTAATTTTTGAAATAACAAATATCGCCACAAATTTTATTACAGATTCTGAAAGCTCATGATGCCAGCTTTCGAACGCTACATAGCACGCATCTGACTGAGGTAGCCCCCCAGAGAAACTCTCATTTCAGTGAAAACTGACAAAATCGTGATCAATCGATGTTTCGGGATCGGTTATTTTTGAAATAACAAAAATCGCCACAAATTTTATTACAGATTCTGAAAGCTGATGATGTCAGCTTTCGAACGCTGCATAGCACGCGTCTGACTGAGGTAGCCCCCCAGAGAAACTCTCATTTCAATGAAAACTGACAAAATCGTGATAAATGGATATTTCGGGATTGATTATTTTTGAAATAACAAAAATCGCCACAAGTTTTATTACAGATTCTGAAAGCTAATGATGTCAGCTTTCGAGCGCTGCATAGCACATGTCTGAGCGAGGTAGCCCCCCGGAGAAACATTCATTTTTGTTTGGTGTGTTTTCGAGTTTTACTATGGAAAATGGCCGGATCGAAGAGAACCGCTGATGGCCATCGCTGGCTACCCAGAGGGAGTTGGGCGGAACTGTTTTAGGGTTTTACTTTGGGGTCATAGGGATGTCCAACGCACACCATGCCGGCCGATTCCGCCGACCCCCCACTTTACATGTCTGCCTGATGGCTGCCTGATTTCGGTTGGCAATGACAATTAACGAGACATAACTGATAAGATTTGGCCCACAACTAATAGGAAATACTAGCAAGACCAAGTTTGGTGGTGTGACCAAAAACCTCCAAAATCCCGTTTTTTTGAAAGTGTCGAACCATCCTACTTTTAACTGAATCTTTGACTGCCTAGGCCCACTGTCAATATACATAGGTTGGTTCCATTAGACGCAGAAAGAAACGGAGATTCCGAATATGCTTTTGATTTATAGCTTGTTAACGTTTAGGGCCGATTTCGCAAGAATATAGCAATTTTTGGAAAACTAGCTAAAGGACTCGAAACTCTTTGAAATGGTCTTTCTAACGAGCCATAACTGATAAGATTTGGTCAGCAGATAGCGAATGACAGACAAACAAAGTTTGGTGGTGTACCGAAAGGCTAAAAACCCTGGTTTTCGAAAGTTTCCGGCTCGGCTACCCTACTTTTTCAACTGATCCTTTGACCACCAAATATCAAGTCTCAATACAAACATGATTGGAATATTCATTTTTGAGTTATGGCTGGTCAAAGATTAGGGCCGATTACACTTACGGCCATTTTTTTTTGAAAAACTGAAACTATTCGAAATGGCCTTTCTAACGAGCCACAGAACTGGTAGGATTTGGTCCACAGACTATAGCGAATGGCAGCCGTTCAAAGTTAGGGTGGTATGACCGAAAAGTGCAAAATCCCGATTTATAAGGTCGATGCATAACTCCTGTTCTAGAAGTGCTAGAGAAAATCAGATAGCGAATTTTCCATTTCTTTTCAAGTGCACAATCGCTGAAAGTTTCAGATCTGTACAGCGATTTTGAAATTCATATTCAGCTGAATGTTTGAGATTCCAATGTGAAAGAAAATTCCAATGTATGAGTTTTCGTGGACACCGGTCTTAATTATAAGGGGGCGTATATGTAAAATTCTGAGTGCTAGTGAATATAATTTTGTAATGCTTTTGAGATGACACCAGATTGAAAGTGCGTATGCCATGCCGTCCGGCAAGTTCCTGTATTGTGAAATTCACAAATGTTATCATCTGCTATCTAGAAGTCCGGTTTACTGCAGGTTGATAAATCATTTCAACAGCTGTTGTGCTACCATGGCGGCTCCTTTTCTTCTGCTTTCGCTCTTCACTCTCTTTATTGAGGCCAAAGCAGAAATAGCTTGCCGAGATATGGAAGGAAATGCAGTAGATTGGTATAGATATCTTCCTGCTCTGTATAACTAGAAATATAGGAGTGTTCAGGTATTACATGTACAAGCTTCCGGAGCTACACAATCATTCGGATCATCTTGTTCAAGAAGGGCGAGCTTTTTTGTATCTGGATGTCAACCATCCTAGCTGGGTTTTCAGTCGCAAAAGCATTCAGGACCCAACCGGACACGCAGCAGCGGCTACTATCAACCAAATTTATTCGCACAAGACTAATAAGGTAAAATGGTGCACAATTTCTGAAAAATAGTGTAAATTGTAGTTTCGGGCAACATAAAAACTAGCTAATTAGCGCTCAAATACAGCCCAAAAATCGCTGTTTTACAGACAAAAACTGCAAAGATTCAATTTTGCATAGCAATATTGCGCAATTTAACGAGATGGCCCTTTATATAATCAATATTTAATCAGAACGTTTGACGCTCTGGGGCGCCGATTCGCACAAGTATTTTGTTTGAAAGAATTCAGAAGCAAATGCTTCAGGACGCCTACTACCTCTTCTATAATGATGAGCATCCACCAGATAAAGGCGGAGATTACCACCGCGGTCACTGCAAAGGCGTGCAAATTTTCGACGAAACACAAGGCTTTTGGCTGATTCACAGTGTGCCGAAATTTCCTGGGAGAACGACCTACGATTACCCTGACTCAGGAAGATACTACGGACAATCCTTTTTGTGTATCACTTTCAAAACATCTGATAGTTTAGCTAAGATCGGTAGGACGTTTTCTTGCATACATGCATCCCTAGAATTTGGACACAGATCCCCAACCTTATGTTGTCTAGTCATTCTATTAAAAAGTGCACAATTTCTTCCAGCAAATCAATTGTATTACATGATGCCAGACATGTACGAGTCGTATTTGCCGCCGGAAATGGCCCGAGCTTTCCCACAACTGGCGGATGTTCTGAAAAACAAAACCGCTTCTCATGTGCCCTACAATAATCAAGTGGATCTAGAGTCATTAGGAGGTCAGACCTTCACACATTTCGCCAAACACAGTCTATGGCACAAAGGTACGTCTTCAACCGAACGTCTACCCAAGTTTTTGAATTTTTGAAGCCTTCTTTGTGATAGACCTTTATGCAAATTTCGTCGCTCCTTCTCTGGATCAATCGCTCTACGTAGAAACGTGGCAGAACGGTCGTGGAGACCTTCCGGCTATATGCAATCAAACCAACAAAGTATTCACTATGCACACGATGAATTTCGATCGCGTGCCGTTTACCACCAATCAGGACCATTCCAAATGGTGTGTAAGCATACCGAACGTGCCGGACAGTCAGCCGTGGATCTGTGTTGGCGACACTAACCGGCAGGTACTGTAGGTGCATAAAAGCATACATGTAACAGGTCATTCGCCGATGGGGAGGGGGTTGGAGGTTTGCCGCCGGCCTAGGGGGTCCCAGCCCAAGCTGACTAAAACGCTCAAAAATCGCTAAATACAGCTAAAATGTGTTGTGTTATCCCTTCCGAAAAGACCGAGATATTTTTGATTTGTTCGGGAAGAATCCGAACCGGTTCGTCTCAAAACCGAATGTCCGAAGTGGGCGATTTAGTTCGGTTTAATAGGTTCGCACATACTTTTTTGGTTCGAATTTTTAATGGTAGAATTTAGCAAAAATTTCTGCTTTCCGGTTCGGGTAAATTCTTAGCAAAATTTTCATACGAACCTTTGCTGAAAATCACCCGAACAATTTACAAAAAATCGAACCATGATTAATGAACCATTAGGCGCCTATTGGTTCGTAAATGATTTTCGACACTGCGAGCCTTTCCTGTAAAACAGAACCAATGTTCAAAATCCGAGTTTGTTCAAAATCCGACTTTGTTCAAAATCTGACTTTGTTCAAAATCTGACTTTGTTCAAAATCTGACTTTGTTCAAAATTCAACGCTTTTGCCACTTCATTCAGCAGAGGAAAACAGTCAGAGCACAGAGACAGAAAACATTCAAAGCAAAGCATAGACACAGTTAAAGCATTGCACGCGTCTGACAAAAGACTCTGACGTTGCCCTTAGATTGCTTGTCATTGTAAAAGAAATTAGGCAAATAGTGAAAGCGCCATTCACAATCGCCGACACAGTCTCACTTAGCATCGGTAGCACATTGTTGTTGTTTTCTTGCGCTGCATGTCAGCCATACATTTGTCCGCGGTGGTGGTGACTAGCCGATGCGCAGAGTTACAATCTGTACCATCTGTACGAAATTTGATCAATTTAGGATCCCTGAACCACTGGTCGCGACGCTGTTTGGCTAACAAATCTAATCTGCGACCAAGCGGAAGCCGCACAAGATAAACATACAGTAGCGCCAGAATGCACGAAAATAACAAACAGATGAGACTGGGTACAACAATGCCGAGCAACTAAAACCGGCGCCAGTTTTAAAATTGGTAACATTTGCAAAAGTAGAATTTTTTTGCTAAAGATTCAACTTTTTAGAAGGTGGAAATTTGATGAAGTTCGTTTTTGAGAAAAGTGTCTGGTTCCGGTTAAAGACTCAACGAGCCGAACCTAGATTACTAAAAACCAATGACATAGGTTCATAAAAAAATAGCAGATGCACCTTTATCGGTTCGCCTAGAAAAGATCGGAATTCGGATAATGGTTCGGAACGGTTCTAAGCACGAAAGTCGGAATTTAGTGAACAGAACCTTTAAACACGTACCTTTATGTCGTCTTTTTGATCTTTGCCAAGTTTTCTACCTGAACCAAAAAATCACACGAACTTGCTCGTGTCTATTTCTGATAGGTTCGGCGATAGGTTCGGTACGCGTATACGCGTACCGGTATTTCGGAAGGGTTATAGGCCATTTTTGCAATTTTAGTGTCTGAAATTGTAAAAATTTGCTGAAAAAATTATTCGCCAGAAAAATCGGAGGATTTGACCATAGTCGGGTATGGGGCAGAGCGCCCAGACCCCTGTTGCATACAGTATAGATAAAAATGTCCGATCGCTTTTTTTTACCTTCACTCAAACCTTTTATTCTCGGCCAGTTCTCTATCGATTTAGCTCAAATTTTCAGCAAAAATTAGCATGACAACTGGCTACAAAAGAGGCAAGGTTGATTCGAAAATGCCAACTGCTGTTGGTTTTATGAGCCAAAAACTAAGAATCAGGGCGGTTCACAGAAATTCTAATTTTTCTGGTAATTCAAAGCGCATTCTTTGAAACTTGCAGGAATTATTTGTATTGCCATTCTGCATAACATACCGAAAGGGTAGCACTGTGGCTCAAAGGGCACAAAAATTGCAAAATTAAAAAGACATGACTAAATTCGTTCTTCATATAACCGGTAAAACGACGACTTTGAAGATTTTCTATTTACGAACAACACAATGGTGAAGGTTTTTCTATGATGTGGAACAGAGTTTAAATATCAGGTTCATTCATACATGTATCCGCCGAAGGGGGAGGGGTGGGGGGTTGGGGTGACCTGGCGCCGGCCGGGGGGTCTGAGCCAAAATTTTGGGAGGGGGTAGGGCACTAAAAAACGCTCGAAAAAAATCGCAGTTTTCGGTTAAAAAACGTGAAAATAGCTAATTTCGGCTGAAATACGTCTAAAAAGTGCTGTTTTACAGGCGATTTTGGCAATTTTTGTGTCTGAAATTGCAAAAAATTGCAAAAATTTACTAAAAAAATTACTTGACAGAAAAATCGGAGGGGTGTCGGAAAAATCGTTTCGGAGGAGTGGTGTCGCCATCCGGTGGTCTGGCCTACGTAAGTAAGTGGGGTCAGACCCCAGACCCCTGTTACTTGTATGGGTTCATTCATTTGTCGCACTTGCTGCTAAAATCTGTGTTGATTAACAACTGTTTCAGTGCTTAGATTCTAGAAGGTGCGGATTTCTTAACTATGGATTTTCGGTCATGTTTTTGAAATTCCCCAATTTTAGTGCTCTTTGGGTTAAGTACAGGGCTGTCGGACCAGTATGTTATGTCCAATGGCAACACCAATCATTGCTGCAAGTTTCAAAGCGATACTCTTTGAATTACGCGAAAAGTTAGAATTTCCGTGGAATACCCTGATTTTTAGTTTTTGGGTCATAAAACCAGCACCAGTTGGAATTTTTCGACCACACTGGCTCAATTTATAGCCAGTTATGATGTTAACGTTTGCTGAAAACTTAATCCAAATCGATAAAGAACTGACCGATAACGAAACATTTGAGTGAAGGTAAAAAAAGCGATGGGACATTTTTGTCTATCGATCAAAAGATTTATTCAAATTTTGAGCTTCTGAATGTGTTTACGGTTTTGTAGATATCTCAGTATCACAGAGCTGGCGGAACGATGTGTCTGAAGAGTGCTGAAGTGTGGGCTCAGTACGAGAAAGATTGCCTGAAATACTACGATTGTGACGGAAATCCGCGCCAAATCCCACATTTTCGGCACACTAACAGAATTGTTGATATCTAAAGAGGTGTGCATGAACAATAAAGTGTACCTTTTGTAAAAGATGAAGCGTTTAGAAGTCTATGGAAAAAATCGAAGTTTGTTTTAGCTTTGTACTCTGTCGGAAGTGTATATGTACAGTATACATACGTGTGTAGAAGGTTACAGGTCCGTACGTCCCTAGGTA
>JASANB010006909.1:0-13046 GCA_030248155.1 Sabatieria punctata
AGCCATAATTGGCTATGCTGTGAAACAGCGGTAGCCAACTATGGCTACATAGCCATCTATGGCTACATAGCCATCTATGGCTATGTAGCCATCTATGGCTAAAATCGAGGTGGCTTTACACTTTTTAGCCATAGATGGCTATGTAGCCATAGATGGCTATGTTGATGCGTAGCCATCTATGGCTATGTAGCCATCTATGGCTAAACTCGAGGAGGCCCCACCTTTGTAGTTATCTATGGCTACGTAGCCATAGATGGCTATGTAGCTATAGATGGCTACATAGCCATAGTTGGCTAGGCTGTGGAAGAGTAGTAGCCATTGAAGGCTAAGTAGCCAGAGTGGGCTGAGTAGCCATAGAGGGCTAAGTAGCCATGTATGGCTACGTAGACGTTCAATAGCCATCGATGGAACATCGTAGCCAAGTCGGAGAGGTAAGCCATAAAAGGAACCGATTCGTCTATGGCTTAGTCTCTCTGACTGGAGGGGGGGTAGCGGCCAGCTGAGGGGGGTAGGTCAGAGGCTGAGGGGGGCCAACCCCCCTCAGCCCCCTTTGCCCATGTCTGGGTTCGGTATACCGAATCAACAGTACTATAGATAGCTGTTTATAGCCATAGATAGATATGACAAGGACGTGTGCTTAAATTTTAACTTTTTAACCACACTGTACCAGTTAGCCCCCATCCTGCAATTAATAACGGTTGTGTCCTGTTAATGTGACCATTGAATATGCAGATTGGCCAAATGCTTCGGTCGAGGCGGACGCGTTGGATGGGTTCTATTTCCACTACTGCCCAATCATTCAGACTGCTGTATGTGTCATATTCGCCCACTAAAACGTTCACAACGTCGTGTTTGGACCTCGGCCAGCGTTGCAACCCCACTACTTCTCCGAGGTGTACGGTAGCGTTCTTTTCCTGAGTTTGATTTGTCAGCCTGAATGAGCAAATTGACCAGCTTCTAATTGGTATCTCTATGTATTTATTTATTTTGTTGCCACTTTACTTGCATACATTGTTCTATTAGCCTGAACGTCCTGGAACATGTCGAAGAAGCAGTGAGCAGCTGTGAGCACATGCCTCTGACTTATCAGACTTCCTGTGCAGAGTCCCTCATAAGGGAATACCTAAAATTGGTTGCGTGACTGTCTAACTGCACTACAACACTTCTGAATAGCAAACTGTTCATCACATCAATAAAATAGTTCAGTCGAGCGAGCGCAGATGTGGACAAAGTGGGCTCTTCTTTGGAAAAAAATTATTATTATTATTAAAGATGCTCTTTTCCAGGCCATTTTGCAATTTTAGTGTCAGAAATTCGAAAAAAATGTAAAAATCTAAAGTGAAGTGCAAAAGTTTAAACGCACCCAGGCAGGCACAAGAAAAAGTGACTTTTCACTTATTTGTTGAAGGTAATTAGCAAGTGTTATTCACCGTTGCATAGTTTGAGATGTTGCGAAGAGGTTGGCGTAGACTGCACTGCAATGCGTTGCTTTATTGTAAAGTTATAGCCAGTCTAAGCCGGACTGTCAGAAAGGGGTTAGCAAAAGTTTAAACGCACTTTAAAAATCCCACTTAATCCAACTCAGATCTTTCAAATAAAAGTTGTAGGAACACCTAAATAGCAAATAATAAATAACAAGACAAGTTCGATGCTTTGCCATGATTTAGTTAGCCCTGTTGTGCTTAGGGATGGGCACGAAAATTAATTTTCGTACTAGTACGAAAATTAAATCTGGGATTTTTAAATTTCGCATCGAATACGAATACGAAAATTAGAGAAATATGGAAACGAAAATTAAACGAATACGAAAATTAAATACAGCTAATACGAAAATTAATTTTCGTTACGAATTTTAATTTACGTTTCACGTATGCTAGCAATAAATCAGCTGAATTATTAGCAATTTAATGAATTCTAAACATACAAAAGCATTTTCACTGTAACAATGCAATGTCCAAAGCATTTTTGGGGTTGTTGAACAAGTATTATAGCAAGCATTTTAAACTTTTCATCTTGGTGCAATTAAAGTCACTGTACTCCAACCATAAACACTTTCTTGAGTCAGTATTTTACACACACAACGCTTGACTGTCCACTTAGGGACAATCTCCTGGTTCGAAGCTCATACTACATAGGTAAGGTAGTATCTGCAATCGCAATGTACCTATGTATGTTCAATATCGGCATGAAGAAGGATTGCCTTACAAATACAACGATCAAAACAGGCTAGCGTTAGCGAAAAATCGTGCTGTACACAATTTGTGCATTCACAACTGATATTTAAGGCTTTATTTTAATGGTGAAAGGCCTAAAATGGGTCCCTATTTGCAGTCTGTAACTTACCGTGATAATACGAAAATTAATTTTTGTGGAGCAAAATGAACTCGTATCGTCGTAACGAAAATTAATTTTCGTACTCGTACGAATACGAATTAGGCATTTTGATTTTCGTATCGACTAACGAATACGAAAATTAAAATGGGCAAATATTGATTTAACGAATACGAAATTCAAACGGATTTAATTTTCGTGCCCATCCCTAGTTGTGCTCTTTGTCCAATTGGCATGCAGCAAAATTGAACCTGCTATGGTGCCTTGTATCAATGCTATCTCTAGCACTAGAGTGTCAGTAGCACCTTGACAGATCAAACTTACTAACATCTCAACATACAGTTGCTCTACGCTATAGAAATTTGGTTTCCTGCTGCAAAGAGATGGCGCACAAAATTAGAGATGGTCCAAAAATTCTTTCTTCAACAGTACCATAATAACTTTGTGCGCTCCTACTCTGATCTGTTACAGTTGTATAACCGCAGTGCTACTTGCAGTATTAGCCCCATCTCATACATGTACTAGGGGGTTGGGGGGTTACCCCCCTGCTGGAAAGGCCAAACCCCCCCCACACCCCCCCCCCCCCGAGACAGGTTAAGGGACCCCTCCCCCGACCAAAAAATACAAGTGGTGGTAGTGGCTCCAGTATTAACAAACTGGGTCAGAAATCACTAATTTTTAGTCTAAAATTCACTTGAAAAGCCTTTGGAAACCGAATCTGGCGTTTCCACTGCTGATATTTAAGAAAAATCGGTGTTTTTGGAAGCTCTTTTTGTCATTTTTTGCTTGTTTTTAGCTTTAAAACGCTATTTGGCAGCTTAAAATAGCGATTTTTAGCGTCCTTACTGAAAAAACCGTGCTAAAAACGCATTTCTAGGCGTTTTGGAGCTTTTTGAAATTTGGGACCCCCACCTGGGCGAAACCCCCCCTCGACCCCCCACCTGAGGAAAAAACCCCCCCTACCCCTCTCCCCCCAGGTCGGCCCGGAGCTGTTACATGTATGCCCCATCTGGTTTGTTGCCGCCCGTAGATCTGTCTCTCTGTTTTATCTGTATTACCACGGGTTTCGTCACTGTGATCTGAGCTTTTTGAGAGGGCCTGAACGTCGTAGTCTTAGAAATTCTCACGAGTTTTATGTTGGTATAACTGCTAGGAC
Organism: Sabatieria punctata; assembly: GCA_030248155.1. Taxonomy (NCBI): domain Eukaryota; kingdom Metazoa; phylum Nematoda; class Chromadorea; order Araeolaimida; family Comesomatidae; genus Sabatieria; species Sabatieria punctata. The sequence goes on from JASANB010006909.1 coordinate 3,488, forward strand.
GGTTACCACTAGCTCTACGTTTTTCCCTTCAGTGGCTCGTTTATGGAACGCTCTTCCTGCTTCTGTTCCTAGTCTTGGTCTACGCTTTTGTCTGTTATTTGACGTCGTCTGAGTTCGTAGGGTTGCTGCGCAATCTTTCTGACACGTTTTATGTTCACAACTGTAAATTTTGTTGTCCGTCTGCGTGTTACGAGTTTTAATTTGTACATACTGTATGTTTTTTTCTTTGCCTCTCGTTTACTGGTTTTACTGGTGTAGAGCAGACGGCATAAACATTGATTGACATTGATCTGGTGTATGTTAGAAAGTCTGGCATGCATGAATTTCAAGCTTTTTGGAAGTTACAAGTCATAAACGTCATAAATTATGGGCTCAAACCAGATAATTATAGTGAATCTGCTAGGTAATGGCCACATTTTTATGGTTTATGACGTGCATACCTGACTCAGCTGCCTGGCTTAAGAAAAATAGGATGGGCAAAGACAGCAGAAGCCATAAGGGACCTTCGGTAAATTAACCGGCACACGTGCCATTTTCCCTGTGCCATTAGCCAATGGCACACAGCTTGTGCGATGTAATCGGATACATGAGGTGCCAATGGGTCCCTCTATTCAGTGGGTTGCGCAACGAGGTCAGCCGCGCGGGCGGGCTGCCCCAGCTGTTTTGCGCTCACCCCTCACTGTCCCTGTTGTAACAAATTGACATACTGAGGAGCTAATTATAGTCTGGTCTCTGGTCCTTGCTTGTTGTGTGTAGGACCACCAGCCGCCGCCGGTCACTCTGTGTCTTTCTTGAGATGCCCAAGTCGAAGGAGGTAGATTTGTAGAATGCCCCGAGAAGAGAACACAAATAGATTAGTAAAGCAAAGTGGAGCCTAAGGGCTGGCTACGCCGCTTTGAACGGCGGTTTTTGCCGAGCCAAGTAAAAATACTTTTAGTCTGTTTTCATCTTTGTCCAATCTGCGCTTGAAGCAAGCCAATGAAGGAGCGGATACCGTATGTTCAGAGAGACAATTCCAAGGCTGAACAGTGCGTACCGCAAACGCATATTCCCGACAGTCAAGCCTGGCCTTTGGTACCATCAACTTCATTCCGTTCCCCCTAGTAGTTGTAGCAGGTTGTTGTAGTAGTTGTAGCAACTGTAGCAGTTGTAGTAGTAGTTGTAGATTTTATAATCGGCGTTTTTGTTACGGACCAAGATGGCGGCAAACTTAGAGTGACACCTAATCGTTTCTTTGAGTGTTAGTTGACGGCAAATTGTCACACATGGGTGCGACATGAAAACGCTATATGGTATTGCGTGCAAGTGGTGAAGAAATTCAACATTCTAACAGCAGATAATCTAACTCTGCCTCTACACTTGACTCAGAGTGAAAAACATAAAAACAAGAAGCTCATCATCAGCCCAATCTTCTATCTGCTCTTCCATTGCAAGGAAAACGGCGCAATTACGAACAACGCCTGCTTAGGTTTAGGTTTATTACAACGCATATGAACACCGGACAAACCAGTAAAGAACCCATAAGTGCCTGCTGACACTAACTGCCCGATCTATTCAAACACAAAGACACACTTCGTCCACACTCAGTCTGGTGGGCATCGGGGTCAACTGGGGAGGCAATGATCGGTAAACAATATTGACTAACGGACCGGGTCATCAACAGGCCAGAACTGACCACAGGGCGCCCAGCTAGCGCGCAAAAGTTGACCATTTTCACAGCTGCTGACCCCTATCCGATTACAAGCGTGACAGCTTGTGCCATTTGCTAATGGCACTAAGTTAATGGCATACAAGTATGCCAATGGAATTTACCGAAGGTCCTAAGAGGCCAGAGAAGCTGACCACAGTAAAATTGGGACCTTTAGTATAATAGTCGAACATGAGTGAGCCCGGATCAGTGCACACCAATGGTACAAGCATTCAATGAAGCAGCCATACATCATCTTAAATGAACAGATGATGGAATTCCATATCCATTGGATCACACAACGCATTTCAGTTAAAAACGCAAGTTCTTTGAGGCATGGATGATGTCTGCAGGTCAAGCAACCCTCACAGTTGCCGTCAGTGGATTATTGTGGATCATTACATATGTATGCACATATGCGTATACGCATTCCAATTACAAATGCATATGAGTTTGCGTATACGCATTGCTAAAAATAATGCGTATTTTGCGTATTGCGTATGCGTAATGTGTAATCTCAGAAACATTCAGAAATTTCAGAGAACAGCTTTTTGGCTCTACAGCACGCTATTTAGGTATCCAACTTTATAATCCAGGTTTTTGAGACTTACACTGTACTTGATGCTTAATGATAAATCCCTGCCGTCAAAGAACTGCAGTATACTGTATGTACAGTACAGGGCAGTGGCGTACCCAGGACTTTGCAAAGGGGGTGTAAAATTTTGAAGTTACCTGGTTGGACCGCTCTGATGCCCAACAAGGGCGGGAAAATTTCGCAAAATTACCTTTCAAAAACGTGTTTAAAAAGCATTCTGAGCTTAAAATTGACAGAAATTACAAGTTTTGTCGGCGTCTGTGGTGGATTGGTAGCAACCTTGCCTGCCATTCATCCCGCGTTTGACACATAGTAGGGGTTCGTCCCCGTTGATTGCCTCGCATGTGGCCCATCAAGGGTTGTTTACTGGTTATCCGGTGTATATGTGCGTTGTAATAAACTTTTTAAGCTTTATTAGTTTTATAGAGGCCTGGCTGGAGTTCTGCTTGACCAGGGCGAGACATTTTTGAAAATTTAGCCTTCGAAAACGCATTTAAAAGGTATTCTGAGCTTAAAATTGAGAGAAATTACGAGTTTGGGTAGTTTAAAGTGGCCTGGTTGGGCTTCTGCCTGACCAGGGCGAGAAAGTTTTGAAATTTTTGAGTTTTCAGAGAAGTTATTCAAAAAGCTCAGGGCGCAATTCAACTGTTATGCAGCAAATTTTGTTTGATCTACCTAAAAAGAGTATGAAATAGCCAGAATCGATTCGTGTAGCTCCCCCTGACAAGGTTACTATTAATGATCTAAATCCTCTTGAATTTTAAGAGTCAGTCTCTGAACCGATCGAGTCTTGGCCCTTTGCCCTATTCAGACCCCAAAATTGAAACTTTGGGCTAGAGAGCTGTAAGTTGGTACACTAATACATACTTATGAGTTGTCTTTCGGCCCCAAAGGATTAGTGGATTTGACGCTCCAATCCCGAGATACAGCCTTCTGAATATCGGCCCGCTTAACTATGGGACCAAAATTTCAAACTCGAATTTCTACCCTACCAGCTGGAGTTGGAAGATAAAAATTTGGGTTTTGCGTAACTTTTCGAGTACTTTAAGAATCTGCAGGCCAATTCTGTGTTAGAAGAAAAAAATTGTTTTTCGACCTCTTTGGCGGGCCATAACTCGGCTGGAACCCCCCTAGAGGCGCTTTTTTATTCATAGCTTTGTAGCGCTTTTCACAAGCTTCATTTTGGTATAGAATATGCTACGATTGCTGGTGGCCAATCGAATGAAAATTGGCCTCAAATGTCACCAACTCGAAAAATTCGCATGTTTCACTTTAGACATAATTTTACAAATCGAATTTCTGACTTAACAAAAGGAGTTGAGCTTTGAAAATTTGGGTTTCCAGAGTACTTTCAGTGCGCTTTCCGAATATTTTGGGGGATTTAGAATTTCGAGGAAATAAAATTTTTTCGAACTATTTGGTGGGCCATAACTCGGCTGGAACCACCCTAGAGGAACTTTTTTATTTCATATCTTTGTAGCGCTTTTTATAAGCTTCTTTTTGGTATAGAATATGCTTCGATTGCTCGTGGCCAATCCAGTGAAAATTGGCCTCATAGGTTATAACTCAAAAAATTGCCTCATTTGGAAGGCCACATTTTTATGAGTTCTCAACATTTGAGGCCAATTGTCACCGGAATGGCCACGAGCAATCGTAGCATGTTCTATACCAAAATGAAGGTTATAAAAAGCGCTACAGAGTCATGGAATAAAAAAGTCCCTCTAGGGAGGGTTCCTGCCGAGTTATGACCCACCAAAGAGGTCGAAAAAAAATTTTTCTCCTCAAAATTCTAAATCCAGTAAACATTCCGAAAGCACACTGAAAGTACTCTGGAAACCCAAATTTTCAAAGCTCAACTCCGTTTATTAAGTCAGAAATTCAATTTGGAAATTATGTCTATAGTGAAACATGAGAATTTTTCGAGTTTGTGACATTTGAGGCCAATTTTCACTGGATTGGCCACCAGCAAGCGTACCATATTCTGTACCAAAATGAAGCTTATAAAAAGCGCTACAAAGTTATGAAATAAAAAAGCGCCTCTAGGGGGGGTTCCAGCCGAGTTATGGCCCGCCAAAGAGGTCGAAAAACAATTTTTTTCTTCTAACACAAAATTGGACTGCAGATTCTTAAAGTACTCGAAAAGCTACGCAAAAACCCAAATTTTTATCTTCCAACTCCAGCTGGTAGGGTAGAAATTCGAGTTTGAAATTTTGGTCCCATAGTTAAGCGGGCCGATATTCAGAAGGCTGTATCTCGGGATTGGAGCGTCAAATCCACTAATCCTTTGGGGCCGAAAGACAACTCATAAGTATGTATTAGTGTACCAACTTACAGCTCTCTAGCCCAAAGTTTCAATTTTGGGGTCTGAATACTGAGACTCTTAAGAGCCGGTTTTCCTAGTAATCGACTTTTGCTCCTTAACCTCCGGACAAATCTCAACTTTATGTCTCCGATTTGGCTAAAATTTTGTATTTTGATATAATTTAACATAAAAAGATGTTTTATCACCATCCCGGCCATTTTTGAGAGTGTCACTTTTTCGACCCAACCTCAGATCTCGGCTTATAACTCTGGAGCCAGTGAACGTAGAAACTTGCGGATTGCATATTTATAATCACATAAGCGTTCTCTTTCACAAGATACCCTACATGACCAAATTCGAGACAAAAAATTTCTTTCGAACCCCTTCTGGGCCAAATTTGACCCCCCAAAGGTGCGACTACCGCTATTGTATTTCATAAAAATGTAGCGCTATCTATTCACCTTTGATAGCACAAAAAATCGAAAAAAATGGGCGTCTAATTGAGTTTTGGGCCTTGAAAGTTGTCAGGTCGAAAACTTGCCCAATAAAAGATTGCCTTGTAAAGAGCATATCTTTGTCAATTTTGAACCGAGTTCAGTGATTTTTTGCACACATATTGCACTGTGTCCCTGCCACATACTGCACAAATCTGACCTTGCTGGCTCTTGATTGGCGCCAGTTCTACGCTTCTTGGCCACATTTCAAGATACATTAGTTTACAAAGCAAAGTTTACAAAAAACCACACACAGTTTGGCTGCCCACAGAGGTTCTTCAGTAGGCAACTGTGACAGCTTATGGATAATTTAGTCTTGGCATTAATTGGACTGCAAGCTTGCTCAATTGTTTCTCCGAAGTATGCTGTATGCTACATGGCTGTCTGAAGTTCATCAAAAGCATACATGTAACAGGGGGTCTGGGGCATACATGTAACAGCTCCGGGCCGACCTGGGGGGAGGGGGGGTAGGGGGGTTTTCCTCAGGTGGGGGGTCGAGGGGGGATTTCGCCCAGTTGGGGGGTCCCAAATTTCAAAAAGCTCCAAAACGCCTAGAAATGCGTTTTTAGCACGTGTTTTTCAGTAAGGACGCTAAAAATCGCTATTTTAAGCTGCCAAATAGCGTTTTAAAGCTAAAAACAAGCAAAAAATGACAAAAAGAGCTTCCAAAAACACCGATTTTTCTTAAATATCAGCAGTGGAAACGCCAAATTCGGTTTCCAAAGGCTTTTCAAGTGAATTTTAGGCTAAAAATTAGTGATTTCTGACCCAGTTTGTTAATACTGGAGCCACTACCACCACTTGTATTTTTTGGTTGGGGGGAGGGGTCCCTTAACCTGTCTCGGGGGGGGGGGTGAGTGGGGGGGGTTGGCCTTTCCAGCAGGGGGGTAACCCCCAAACCAACCCCCCCTAGTACATGTATGGTCTGGGGGCCTGCCCCCACCCGACTTAGGCCATGGATGTGTGGGAATTCAATTGATGTGTGGTAAAACTGCTTTTTCAGAGGTGGCCATACAGTGTTCAGAGCATCAACAAACAGTTTGTTAACCTTTCCACCAATTCCACGGAATTCCATGCTATGTTGAAAGCGACTGGTTGAGTTTCCAGCATGAAATGCTGCTATAATGCTGCCTTGAACATGATCAATAGCAACAAAGTCAGTGCATGGCTTTCCAAACAACTTGCATGCTTGCTGCATCACTTTAGCTAATTGAATCTGACTATTACTTGTTTCTAAACACTCTCATGGGTTCATGCTGTATGCAGCAGCAACAAACTTTAGCGTGGCTATTGCTCCTCTTTCTAAATACGAACTCATGTAGGTTAATTTTCTTAAGTACAACTAAACAGCAAACTGCAACTGTTCTTACCATTGTATTTATAACTTAAGTTTATCCCAGGACAGTCATACATATATGCTGTCAGCGAAACAGCGAAACCACAAATATGCTGTCTGTAGATGTCGTTACCGAACCTTGACACAGGCCAGATAGATGTCTAGTTGTAGGTGCGTAGTAGGTACCTAGTGAAAAGACGGCAAAAAAGACAGTAACAAAGTCGCAACTGTCGAATTATCAGGAAGATACTGCAGATTATCAGGAAATTCCATTTGCTTTGTAAACTAATTTATCTTGAAATGAGACCAAGAAGCGTAGAACTGGCGCCAAGCAAGAGCCAGCAAGGTCAGATTTGTGCAGTATGTGGCAGGGACACAGTGCAATATGTGTGCAAAAAATCACTGAACTCGGTTCAAAATTGACAAAGATATGCTCTTTACAAGGCAATCTTTTATTGGGCAAGTTTTCGACCTGACAACTTTCAAGGCCCAAAACTCAATTAGACGCCCATTTTTTTCGATTTTTTGTGCTATCAAAGGTGAATAGATAGCGCTACATTTTTATGAAATAAAATAGCGGTAGTCACACCTTTGGGGGGGGTCAAATTTGGCTCGGAAGGGGTTAGAAAAAAAATTTTTTGTCTCGAATTTGGCCATGTAGGGTATCGTGTGAAAGAGAACGCTTATGTGATTATAAATATGCAATCCGCAAGTTTCTACGTTCACTGGCTCCAGAGTTATAAGCCGAGATCTGAGGTTGGGTCGAAAAAGTGACCCTCTCAAAAATGGCCGGGAAGGTGATAGAACATCTTTTTAGGTTAAATTATACCAAAATACAAAATTTTAGCCAAATCGGAGACATAATGTTGAGATTTGTCCGGGAAGAGTCGACCCTTAGAAAAACCGGCTCTTAAATTTTATGCTAAAAATTATTTGATTTTCACCAATTTCTGGGCCCGATTGAATTCCCCGTAAAACCCCCTAAATTTTAAAAAATACAAGCAGAAAGTAAGGAAAAACGTCAAGAAGAGAGTTCAGACTGAGCGTGCAAACCAAGTACATTTTGACGAAGAAGAAGAGAACAGTGTCAGTGAGGATGACAAGAGTTACAGTTCGGTCTTTGGTTCAAAGGATCAGACGAGACAGAGAGAGCGCTTCATTATGGTGCTACAAAGCACATGGTTTTCGATAAGTGGGTGATGTGCGATTATGTCAAGTGTTCTCGTGCTGAGCCAGTTGTGCTGGGTGATGGATGTATCTGTAATTCTGTGGGCATTAGTCGTGTTCGATTGAGATGTTCGCTGAATGGTGGTCATCGTACAATTCCTGTACTCTTCCATGACGTGTTGCATGTGCCAACCCTTTCTGGTAACTTCATGTCTGTTCCTGCGATAACAGAGAAAGGCAACACAGTCCAATTCAGCAGACGTCAGTGTAATGTGTTCGACAAGAACGGTGAGCTGACAAGCATTAGTGACATAGTGAAGGACGCTTACTCGTTGCGCTGCTAGCTACCGAGTGAACAAGAAATGACCAAGTGCCGAGCTGCTTTGTCGTCAGATGGAAAGCCGAGTCAGTTAGTGCTGTGGCACCAAAGGCTAGGGCACTGTGGAGAGAAGCGAATGAAAGTTGCTGTGAAGCAGCAGATGGTTTGTGGTTTGGAATTTCCGGTCAAGCAAGTACTTCTGTTGTGTGAAGCATGTGTTCAAGGAAAGATGGCACGGAAGCCATTCAAGTCTGTTGGAAGAGTGCAATCGAAAAGGGTGCTAGAGCTTGTGCACAGTGATGTGTGTGGTCCGATGCAAGACAAGTCCCTTGGTGGAGCGCGTTACTTTGTGCCTTTTACTGATGATTACTCATGGTATAGCCATGTGTACATTATCAAGTCAAAGGCAGAAGTGTTGAAGAGCTTTCAATACTACCAGAAGGAAGTGACAGCGCAGCAAGGAGAAGGGATGATCGAATAGTGGTGGTGAGTACACATCAAAGGAGTTTGCTGACTACTTGAGAAGTCAAGGAATCCGGCAGCAGAAGACAGCACCATACTTGCCTCAGCAGAACGGTGCGGCAGAACGACTGAATCGGATTCTGCGAGAAATGGCTGTGTCAATGATGGAACATGCGAAGAAGGAAAAAGCATTCTGGGCTGAAGCAGTGTTGACTGCTACATACTTGAAGCAAATCGCATGCCAAAAGAGGCAATCTCAACCACACCTTATGAGCGGTGGTATGGAAAGAAGCCAACTCTGAGCCACCTGCGCGTTTGGGACTGTGTGGCATATGCGATGAAGCTAGAGTGTGAATGTACCAAGCTTGGGTCAAAGTGCGACAAAGTCGAGTTTGTTGGCTATGGCATACGAACAAAAGGCTATCGACTTTGAGATGCAAAGAATCACCGACTGTTTACGCGGAGAGATGTTCTGTTCAATGAAACTGTTTCTCTGACCAACGACAAGTTACAACCGTCCATGGATTCAGTGACTGAAGTAGCTAATGAGCCGAAACAAGAATATGAGCTGGATGTCAGGAATGATGATTTCACAGAGGAAGACTTAGAAGTTGAAGGCATTCCAGATCCTGCAAACAATGGTGAGGCAGTGGAACGCAAAGTTGGTGAGAATGAGGTAGAATCAAGTGATGGAGAGTGCTTATCTGCAGAAGAGATGGAACAGCTGGGTACTCTCATGCCAGAGTGAATGCACTTCTTGTTTAATGCTATTCATTTCAATGAGCCCAAAAGCATAGAGGCGGCGCTGAAAACTGCCCAAGCTGCATTGGAATTTGCTAACGTCTCGAAATGAAGCGACTTCAGTGGGAGATTGTAACAGAGAAGTCGCTTGAATACTTGTCTGATTGTGCTACTGTATCGCTGTTTGTCTGTTATCCACTCCACAGTGTGAGTGTGCTGTTGTGTTGTGTTTGCACCTAACAAGTAAACGGTCTTAACACAGAATGCGTGTTAAATGCGTTTTTGAAAGTTAATTTTTCAAAATTTTCTCGCCCTTGTTGGTCAGAATCCCAACCAGGCCTCCTCATACTACTAAAACTGTTAATTTTAAGCTAAGAATGCCTTTCAAATGCGTTTTTGAAGGCTAATTTCTCAAAATTCCCCTATGAGACAAAAGTGACGTCATCATTGGCCGAA
>JASANB010006911.1:0-27530 GCA_030248155.1 Sabatieria punctata
AAAGAGTTGGGTTAAGGGGCTGAAGAGTAACTCGTCAAAGCGCTCGTTGAAGTTGGTTCTCACAGCCTCGACCAGCTTGCCCAGCGCAGGTTTATCTTCGCTGTAACAAAACAAAATACAACCGGAAGGACCACGTGGACAGATTTGGCAGATACGGACCACACATGGGCCGGAAAAATCCGGAGGGGGGGGGGTGGGGGTTTGAGACCTCGGGGGGGGGGGGGGGGTCCCCCACCCCGCAAAAAGGCAAAAAAAACGCCTATTTTGCCTTAAATAAGCGAAAATTTCCTCCCTCCGGGAGGGGGGGGGGTGGGGGAGGGGGGGTATGGCCGGCCGAGGGGGAGGGGTATACCCCCCTTACCCCCCCCGGCCCATGTATGATACGGACTAGCATTTCGACTGAGCGGTAGAATTAGCAAATCCAAACGGGTGGCCTCTTATTCGTCAGTCTCTCTACTTTGGTCTATTCAAAATCTGATTCAAAAGGGTGCCGGAACCGGAGTTTTCTCTTTATCATTATTTTAATCAGGGGTTCCTGCGGCTTCTGCATGAGCAAAATTCCCGCACCTTTCCCTGAGCAAAGTCAAAATTCCGTGACCAACCAGTGTGAGAACATTTTGAAATAATGACTTTGAAAAACGCGTTTCAACGGTATTGGGAGGGTAAATTTCCAGTTTAATAGTAGTAGAACGTCAGAATTCCAATTTTCAATAGGGTGGTGCACAAAGTTCTGAGCGCGCTTTCGGCTTTGGGCTGAGCGGGTGGTTCATTTGGGCGTGTCTCATTTTGGCGTGCGTTCATTTGGGCGTCTGTCAAAAAATCTTTTTATATAAAATGTAGAAAACTATGTAGGCCTCCAGACAGTCAATGCTTGGTTGTACTAGGGGGTTTGAGGATTACCCTAGCTAGACCCACCCACCACTCCTCCCGAGACCCAAAAATTAGGGACCCCCGACCCATCAATACAATCTCCAATTTTTTGGCTTAAATAAATTGCTTGGAAAGCCTTTAGAAACTGAATTTGGCGTTTCGGCTGCTAACGTTTTAGAGAAATCGGTTTTTAGCTCTTACCCCTCCTGACGCCCGGACCTGTTGTATGGTCTAACCTGTTTGCAATTGTCGTTTGTAATTAGTTGTAGCTTAGTTGAGCCCTTTGTTTGCTGTTTCATAGCAGCACTGATGAATTATCGATTGTTGCCGTGTATATCTGGATCAAATGAGATTAAACTTTTGAGATTTCTTCCATTTTTTACTAAAAATTTCCGACAGACGCCCAAATGAATCCACGCCCAACTGTGCACGCCCAAATGAACCCAACCCCAATCCTGAGCGGCGGCCTGGCAGGGGTACCACAGACTTCTGAATATCCCTGGCAGTTGGTGCCAATTAATGTACCTCCGGGTACTCTATTTATAGCAATAATGACCCCTTAATTTCGCTGATTATGGTAGTCAACAGTAAAAGAAAAGTTTTCTGGAATCTAAACCACTTGTTTCACACAAATAGAGTCTAAATTGAAGTTTATCTAATAATTATTCAGTTTTCTTATGCTAAAATGCGGTTTTATTATGACTGAATAGAATAGAAAACTCTTTCTTCGAATAAACTCGTGAAATCAGGACAGTTTTTGTGAAAAACTTCTAAATTCGCAGAAGTCTTTCGAGCCAACAGCCAACCAACTTTGTGCTAAAGTGAAATGCAGCTGTTTCTGACTGATTTTGCAAATTCCAATTAGTCTACCACACCCTGGTACTGTACTCAGCCCTATCCGGTAGGTCAGAGCCTTTGCCCATGTATAAACTGAAGCCGATAGGACAGAAGTTCTACATAACTACAGCCGAACTGTTAAGAGAAGAGCAAAAGAAAGCGAAACCTACGGATTGGTGGAGGTAAGGGCGAGACAGGTGGCTGTTTTCCGGTGCACCACACGTCCTAGTCGCGCCTTTCCTTTGACGATGCAGTACGGCACGCCCATCTTGCGACACAAGGCCGGCAGAAACAGCACGATCTACAACAGATACTATAGTAGTCATTCCGAGATAAGTCGAGTTAATCTGAGAAAAACTGATTTTAAAAATCTAGGTGACATACTCAACGTAAAAACCACGCTTTTCTACTATTCTACCGAAGATTGTTCCATTAAACGGGGAATTACTACCCTACCAGAAAATCAAACTTAGTACAGTGAAGCACACAGCTGGTAAAAAAATTTGAAGACCAAAATTTTTTGCTTTTTTTAAAAGATATTTTTTCTTAAATCGTCTGCAGAACCCTACATTCTACATACAGATCAAAATTAAACAATCCTACATTCCCTTTTCAGGAACCCCCACACATCCTTGATTATTTTGCCTTTGTTAGGTTTGGCTACCTCTTTATAAGACCTATGTTTGGCTATAAAAGTGTTCTATCAGCTGAAAGTTTCCATTTTAAACTACAGTAAAATCTTGATGCACTAAATGACCGATAAAGTGCACATCAATCAAAATTGTTGCCTAAAACAAAGTGGATGTAGGTGTAGCTGGGGGGGAATCAGGGAAGGTCAGAAATGGACTAAATATTAATCAATTAACTTTCTTATGACTATACGACTCCGAGCGTGCCTATACTGATGCGTCCCCCTAGGGGTATTTCTATATTTGGAAAACAGGCCCTCCGGAGCGTGCCTATACTGATGCGTCCCTCTAGGGGTATTTCTATATTTGGAAAACAGGCCATCCGGAGCGTGCCTATACTCTAGGGGTACTTTCGTATTTGGCAAAACAAGCCCCCAGGGCGTGCCCTATGCTGATTTAGTGATCATTAGACTGGACAGGCGAAGGGCTTTCAATTGATATATGACATGACCATTTTGGACGATTTTGAAGTTTTGGAATTTAGCCAAAAAATTTTCGATAATCGATACTTATCGATAGGAATCGTTAATTTATAATTAATTATCATCATTAAACACATTAGTTTCTGCTTGGGATCGGTTGCTGATTCCTCCGGATAGAAAATGAAATTGCCACAAAACTCAAATGTAAACATAGAATTATGCAAAATTACAGCCCATTATTAAAAAAAACAAGGAGCAAACCGGTTCCTAGGCTAATGGCACCATATGGTACCCCCCACGTTCGGAAACTGTGGTGATACTATTTATGGCACCACTCCATTCAGATTTCGCACCATATAATATGGCAGTGGTAGCATTTATGGTACCGGCACCCATGGCCATTGGTAGGGGTACCATACCATATATGGTACCACCACAGTTCTCGAACGTGGGGGCAGACATGGGGTAGCATTTCGGCTGAGGGGGTGTAGAATTTTCAATTCCTGAGGGGGGGGTGAGGGGGGTAGGAGCGCCTTGAGGGGGCTGAGGGGGTGGTAAGCCAAAAAATTTTTGCCTAAAATCAAGGTTTTTGGGCTTATTTCTCATTAAAATAAGCTAAAAAAATCTATTCTGAGCTCACTTACACCTAATCCAGGCATATTTTTATCATAGCTTTCTATACAAAATTCTTCCAAAAAGTTCCTGAGGGGATGCGGCAGGCTGAGGAGGGCAGGTCCGAGCCTGGGGGGCCAACCCCTCAGCCCCCCCTTTTTGCCCATGTCTGCGTGGGGGTACATAACGGGCTTTAACTGTCAGACTGTAGTAATGGAAAGGACGCAGCGTTCAGGTGAGTCAGTTTATAGGAGAGAGATACCTCTATGGGGTCGACGTCGTGTGCGATCACCACCAACTGGGCGGCTTTCTTCTCCACCGCAGTGGTGACCGTGTTCACACCGGACTTGACGGTGGGCGGTCGTTTGGAGGGCGCGTCCTCCTTGCCTGCCGCTCGCTGCTCCGCGCGCGCCCTCAGACGCTCCCGTTTCTGCTGCTTCGTCTCCGGTCGGTACTTATCCAACAGACGGAACAGTTGGGACGCTGCAACCTCTTTATACAGACGCTACTATCTTAGACTTTACCGAAAACTTTTTCAGAACCCATACATGCATACATGTACTAGGGGTGGCTTTGGGGGTTACCCCCCTGCCGGAAAGGCCAACCCCCCCCCCCCGAGACAGGTTAAGGGACTCCTCCCCCGACCAAAAAGTACAAGTGGTTGTAGTGGCTGAAGTACTAACAAACTGGGTCAGAAATCACTAATTTTTAGCCTAAAATTCACTTGAAAAGCCTTTGGAAACCGAATTTGGCGTTTCCACTGCTGATATTTAAGAAAAATCGGTGTTTTTGGAAGCTCTTTCTGTCATTTTTTGCTTGTTTTTAGCCTTAAAACGCTATTTGGCAGCTTAAAATAGCAATTTTTAGCTTCCTTACTGAAAAAAACGTGCTAAAAACGCATTTCTAGGCGTTTTGGAGCTTTTTGAAATTTGGGACCCCCCACCTGGGCGAAACCCCCCTACCCCCTCACCCCAGGTCGGCCCGGAGCTGTTACATGGATGCATACATGGGTCGGAAAAAATTCGGACGGGGTCTGGGAGTCGTCTCAGGGGGCTCCAAAAAAGTAAAAAACTACTATTTGGCATTAAAATAGCGAAAATTTTGTCCCTCCGGGAGACGGGGGGAGCGAGGGGGGTATGGGACGGCTAGGGGGAGGAGTATAACCCCTTACCCCCGGCCCATGTATGGTCTGCGGCAACCCACTGTAGATCGACCCCAATCCTTCGTACAATCTATCTAATGGGCATACATGTAACAGGTCATCCGCCGATGGGGGGAGGGGGGTTGGGGGGGTCTGGCGCCGGCCGGGGGGGTCTGAGCCAAAATTTGGGGGGAGGGGGTGGGCACTAAAAAACGCTCAAAAATCGAAAAAATCGTAATTTTTGGTTAAAAATTGCCAAAAATCGCTAATTTGGGCTGAAATACAGCTAAAAAGTGCTGTTTTGCAGGCGATTTTGGCAATTTTTGTGTGTGAAATTGTAAATAATTGCAAAAATTTGCTCGAAAATTTACTTGCCAGAAAAATCGGAGGGGGGGGTCGGTGAAATCGTCTCGGGGGGGGGGGGGGGGCCCCAACCGGGCGGGGGGGGGGGGTGTGGGCCATTTCGGGGTGGGGGGGCAGCCGCCCCCAGACCCCCCCCTGTTACATGTATGCTAATGGGTAATAAAATGCAAAAATTATCGCCCCATGAACATTCCCAATTTTCGGCAAAAAATCGCTAAAAATTTGGGCTAAAATACAGCTAAAAAGGGTATGTTTTACGACAGTTTTAGAGTCTGAAATTCCAAGAAAATCTGAAAGATTTGCTGAAAAATTACAGTACAGAAAAAACGAAGCCCGTGGAAACAATGGTCTCAGTGATTTGGCCTGAGTTGGGTCAATGCAATCTATACAACCTATCAATTAGGTCGGCATACAGTCAGGCACACGGTCAGGTACTGGCACCATATCGTCGCCACTATGGTAAAACGAGCCAAGTAACAAAATGAAAAAATGGAGTTAAGTGCGGAAAACTATAGCCAAAGCATACATGTAACAGGTCATCCGCCGATGGGGGGAGGGGCGGTTGGGGGGTCGGGCGCCGGCCGGGGGGGTATGAGCCAAAATTTTGGGGGAGGGGGGTGGGCACTAAAAAACGCTCAAAAATCAAAAAAATCGCAATTTTGGGCTAAAAATCGCTAATTTGGGCTGAAATACAGCTAAAAAGTGCTGTTTTGCAGGCGATTTTGGCAATTTTTGTGTAAAACTGTAAAAAATTGCAAAAAATTGCTCAAAAATTTACTTGCCAGAAAAATCGGCGGGGGGGGGGGTCGGTGAAATCGTCTCGGGGGGGGGGGCATCTGGGGGGTCTGGCCTAAGTCGGGTGGGGGGCAGACCCCCAGACCCCCCTGTTACATGTATGAGCCAAAGCACCTAAAAACGTTTTCGCAAAGGAACGAAGTCGAAATTCGCTCTGTGCCAGGAGATACAGCCATGCAACCAGACGTATCTGCACGGACATCACCAGGTGATCTTGGTAAAGTGAGCCAAGTGCTTTCTGCTTTTTCCTGTTAGCTGACTTAATGCAGAATGCTTCGCACACCAATTGAGTAGGCACTGGAGTCGCTTTTGGTACCGTTTGCTACTCATGCACTGTTGTACGAAATAATAAATAAATAAATTATGTACTTGTATTTTAGGCAAAAAAATATTAAACTGATATTGAAGCTAATTCACGAAAATGTAACAAATATTTAAAAGGCGATTTTCTCGATTTCGGCTTTTTGTAACTTGGCTCCTTTTACCATAGTGACGTCGATATATTATGGTACCGGCACCCAGACATGGGCAAAGGGGGGAGCTGAGGGGGGTTGGCCCCCATCAGCCGGCCGCTACCCCGCATCAGGAATTTTTGGGAAGAATTTTGTATAGAAAATTATGATAAAAATATGCCTGGAATAGGCGTAAATGAGCTCAGAATAGCTAATTTTAACTTATTTTAATGAAAAATAAGCCAAAAAACCCTGATTTTCGCCAAAAATCAGACTTTTTGGCTTACTACCCCCTCAGCCCCCCATCAGGTGCTCCGACCCCCCCCCTCAGCCCCCTCTCAGGAATTGAAATTTTTACCCCCCATCAGCCCAAATGCTAGCCCATGTCTGCCGGCACCCATGGCCATAGGTAGCGGTACCATATGGTGCCACTAGCCTAGGTAGCGGTGCCAGATAATATACAAATCAAAATCATTGTGCCAGTACCATAAACGGCGCTAAATGCCAGACCGTAGTAGCAGTTGGTCTTCTACGAATAGCAGTAGGTTCTAGACACGCACCTGTCTGTCTGTCGAGGGCGTGTCTGAACTGGTTGATGGGCGGGGGCACCTTGAGTCGTTGGTACAGAATGGCCTTCTGACGCTGCAGTCGGATGTACTTCGGCCATCGCACGAACCGCGTCATGTCCCGTTTCGGCTGGATGTCTTGGCCTGAATTCCACTCTTATTTATTAATTGATTGCTCACATTTTAGTTTGTCGCTAGGTTGGCTCGCTGCCTTGAGCCACGACGGCCCCAGCGGTGTGTCTATGGGTTCGAAACTTGCCGACGCGATGGGAAGCAGTCGACAGGCCGTCGAAAGTCAGCAATGGCAAGTAGATAAATGGCGACCAAACCTTAGCTGTCTTGCACACACCGACAGCAAAGGGGAGGGTTGTTAAGGAGGCTTCTGCTCTATAGTAGTTGGCTACTCCTTAGTCCGAAAGGACAAAATGTTACAAGAACAAAGCAAAACTTTGCACCGACCTATGCCGAAGTTCTTGGGGCGTTTCTCGAACAACGGATTGGGGGCTTTCTTGCCTCTCTTCGCCTCCGCCTTCTTCAAGGCTGACGGCGGAGCCGCCACTTTCTTCTTGGTTTTTATTATCTTCTTGGTCGGCTGAAACGAGAGAACTGGCCGCCGCTCCGTCAAAAAAGGCAAAACATACCATTCTCCTTTTTGGCTAGAAAACCGTGCCTGTACAGCCCTCCTGAAACTGAACTCTACAACAGCAATTGCAACACTAACATAACAAAAGTGTGGAAACCGAAATACAGTGAGGAACTGACAAACAACCGCCGAAATTTTTAATCGACCGGGAGAAAGCTTAAAAATCAAAATTGTTGTAGGAAATTTCTACGCTTTACTTACAACCCTAGTTCTATAGTAGCTGCACCTAATTCGGGTCACAAGTGAGTTATACCATTCATTACATTCCACGTTACTAACGTCTGTGCAACTGTTGGTACCGGGTTTTTTTCCGCGTAGACAAACGCCTCCCCAGACAGCGACCCCTGGCCGATTATTAGGAGAGCCTCTCCGAATAAGCGCCCATGATCGGCGGTTACTCTGATAATACATTTTATCCTGTAAGCATACATGGGCCGGGGTGAGGGGTTTACCCCCCTCGCCGGTCAATACCCCCTCGGCCGGGCATACCCCCTCCCGGAGGCAGACTTGGACTAGCATTTCGGTTGAGGGCGGTAGAACTTTCAATTCATGAGGGGGGCTGAGGGTGGGTAGGAGCGCCTGATGGGGGGCTGAGGGGCTGGTAAGCCAAAAGTCCGATTTTTGGCCAGAATCAAGGTTTTTTCGCTTTTTTTCAGTAAAATAAATAAAAATAAGCTATTCTGAGCTCATTTACACCAATTCCAGGCATATTTTTATCATAATTTTCTGTACAGAATTCTTCCAAAAAATTCCTGAGGGGGGTAGCGGCCGGCTGAGGGGGGGGCCAACCCCCTCAGCCCCTTTTGCCCATGTGATGTCTGCCCAGAGGGAGAAAAGTTTCGGTTATATAGGGTAAGCCGGGGTAATTCGGCACACCATTTTCAGTTTTTCGAAAATATCTTGGCCCAACTTAGCAGCAGTAAGCTGGTTTTCGTTCCGGAATTTTTCAAATTTTCTTAGTTGCGCTGTGCAAAAGATTTGAAGCCATTCCGACCATTCTACAACCAATGGCGAGCGATTACTTTTCGATTTTATTCGTGTGCGGAATTGCCCCACCGGTGGGGTAATTCGGCACAACGCGGAAAATTTGATTTTAAAACCTAACACCCCCATCTTAAGTAATGCTACGATTAGATCCACTTCATCCAAGTCTGTAGTACAATTTCTGCCAGCATTCTACAGTTGTAGCGGCTTTTACAGCTTCCTAAACGTTGAGATAATATGATCCCCACATAAGTTGGTTTTTTCTGCTTGGCAATCGAAAAAGGCAGAGTTCTAGCGTAATACTTTTATGGAGCTCTTTTTTGAAGGTTTCTAGCTTTTGCTTCAAGCAGAAAACCTACTTTGTATGTGTAACAGTGCTTGAAGAAATGCGTAATTTGCATATACACAAAAACATGCTAAATCGAGCATTCGTGTAAAAAATGTCAATGTTTTCATTCTATTAACACTGCTAAAGGCTTACTCACCAGGGAAATAAGCAATTTGCAGTTGATTAACAATTTTTGATTAATTAATTAAAATTATTAATTAGCTAATTAACGTAAAATAACCTGTTACTGTGTAAATCAGCATGGTGATGCTTAAAATACATAGACCAAGCAAAAATAACCGTTTTTAACAAAGTTTTTATAAAAAATCGATGTCAAAATGGGCATGCCCACTTGTGCCATTTTGCCCCCATTTCGTTCTCAACAACTACTGCACCGATTTCAGTGAAATTTTCACGGAAAGATATTTGTATGAAACCAACCTAATCGCAGATTTTTAATCTGACCGAGCTCTTATAGTTTTAGGTTTATTCAGCTTCGAAAATTGACTTTTTTGAGCGAGTGCCAAATGATTGCCTGTGACTCAAGACTGACTCTAGATACAGAGCCAATATTTTGCACACAACATCTTCACACAATAAGCTTTATAAAAAAGCAATAACCACTCAGATAGCTTCTTTCGTTCTGGCACAATATTCCAGTGAAAAATTTTGTGCCGAATTCCCCCCTGTGCCGAATTACCCCGGCCTACCCTAAGTAGGGATGCAAATGGTATCAAAAATACCAAATACCAAATACCAAATAGCAGATGGTATTTTCTATACCAAATAATACCAAATAATTCCAAATAGTTGATAAACAGGTCGCTAGCTGTTTGGAATGAGCGCAAAGTCATACTTTTTGTTTTTTTCAGCAAAAATATATAAGTTTTGCCTCAGTGCAAGAGTTTTTGTTGCATCTAAAAGAAATCTAGTCATGCCGAGAAAGAAAACGAGCAGAATTTGATGGTTTTTCACTTACTCGGGAAATGGGTGCACGTTGTGACGTTTGCGGTCTAGGCTCGGTCTCGATAAAGGGGCCGCCCATAAACGACATTGTTACAAAATCCCGATTTTTCGGACCCCCTTCCCCCAAAATCGCCTTGTGTCGTTTCATGGGGCCCCCTCCCACTTTTTGAGAATTTTCCATGAATGGTTGTTATAAGCTAAACTGGTCTTTTGTTGTTTTGTTGCTCAGAAACGGTAAAGAGACGTCTTGTTCTGCGTATCTGCATTGCTAAACTTTTAGTAAATTAGAAATAAAGAGAAAACTCTGAACAAGAAGAGCTCTGACATGGTATACAGTCGCAAAATATGCAAAATTTATCGGTTAAATGCTAACTGTTTAGTTATTTAAACTATTTGGTATTATTTGGTATAAAAAAATACCAAATACCAAATAATACCAAATACCTAGAAAATACCAAATAATACCGAATAATACCAAATAATACCGGATACCATTTGCATCCCTAACCCTAAGGCAAAATAGGCGGTTTTTCTTACTTTTCCCGGCCCCCTCCGAGATCTCCAGACCCCCTCCGCATACATGTAACAGGTCATCCTCCGAAGGGGGAGGGGGTTTGGGGGTCTGAGCCAAAAAAAATTTTGTGAGGGGGGTTGCGCACTAAAAAAAACGCTCAAAAATCGAAAAAATCGCGATTTTTTGCTTAAAATCACCAAAAAATCGCTAATTTGGACTAAAATACAGCTAAAAAGTGCTGTTTTGTAGGCGATTTTGGAAATTTTTGTGTCTGAAATTGTAAAAAAATCGGCAGTTAGTAGTTTACGCACCGTACGCACCGTTCGCACCGTTACGCACCGTACGCACCGTTACGCACCGTTCGCACCAGCAGCGACCCCCATTGGGCGCCGATCTTTCGAAGCGGTGAATTTGCTTAGATCGATCAGACAACCGTTCTATTTCAGCTTGCATTAACAAATTACGCGTTTTGGTGGAAAAGTAGCTGGGTGCATTAAATCTTTTAACGAGAAAGCATCAGTAAAAGAACAGAATGTGCATCTTTGTCGCGTACTCTTCTTTAGTTCTTTAGTCATCAACCTTGCTGACTTCCCTGATTTTCCAAGCATTCACATAGACAAAAGGGGCATGCAAAAGTTACGTAATAGTATTTTTGCCCATTTTCCGTCTCCGTCCCCCTGGATAATCGCCCATAATAATTTTTTGTCCCCCACTCCTAATAATTTGGCACCCTACCGAAATTTCAATTTTTTAAAGAGGTAGAGCCGAAATTTTTGCGTTCATTTCCAAGTAAAATGACGTTTTTATTAAAATAACATCAGTATACAGTAACAATTGATAATTTTCTTAGTTTTCTTTATTGATGAGCTACAACTATGTACAATGTACGTATAGTCTTTGTTTTACATAAAAGCCATCATTGGGTGGCTTTTTGTTAACGATGAAACCAATACTCCCCCTCCCCCACTGTAATGCCAGGTCGCGTCTTGGCCATGGGTAGTTTACGCTATCGCGTGTGTCACGGCGGCCCCGGCACCCGTGGAAGCGGTGTGTTTGTGGGTTCGAAACCTGTCGAGGCGATGGGAAGTAGTCGACACAAAGCCCAACCCAGGCCGTCGAAAGTCAGCAATGGCAAGTAGATAAATGGGGACCGAACCTTAGCTGTCTTGCACACACTACAGCAAAAAGGGGAGGGTTGTTGTTAAGGAGGCTGCCGGACCTTGTGTCTCTTCCTGCTCTATAGCAGTTGGCTACTCCTAGTCCGAAAGGACAAAAAGTTACAACAACAACAACAACAACAACAATGATTAGTAATCATTTGGCGAACCTCCCTCCCCCCTCATGTCATTACGTAATTTTTGCACGTGAGATTCGTGTTAGTTAGTAGCAGCTTTCTGGTCATTTAGTGCAATTGCTTTTTCTGTTATGCTTGCACCGTATTAGCTTCTTTCTGTTAGCTGTGGTGCATCTCCGGATAGTTACTGTAGTGCAGTGCTTTTGTTGCTTAGTTTTCTTCTGATAGTACTCTTCCCAAGAATCTACACTATGCATAAAAATGCTTTCAAAGCTGCTGTATCGGCGTTGGAGAAGATGCATTGGAAAAGCGAATTTACCATATCATGCACCTTGTATGTACTCTGTATAGGATCGGCTCTGGGAAATGAAAGGTGTTTGGTTGTTTCAAAAATCGGGGTACAATAACAAAAATCACCAAAACTTTATACCCATCGCTAAATGTCTCAATTTTGTCAGGCAAAAACGTGTCATCTCGGCACCTTTTCTGATTGATATAGTACCAAAATGGGAAATGATTGGCCGAAAAATTGGACCTGATGGATGGGTTTCGCTGATGGGGCAACCATTAAACTACATAGAAATCCAAATGTTTTTACTTCACGGCTGACACCAAGGACAAACTCGATATTGGTGATGCTGTCAGTGGTTCCGCTGCATTGTATGTCCAGTCGAATTGTTATTTTGTTGTTGCAACTGTTTGTCCTTTCGGACTAGGAGTAACCAACTGCTATAGAGCTGGAAAGAGACAGAAGGTCCGGCAGCCTCCTTAACAGCAACCCTCCCCTTTTGGGTGGGTGGGTGCAAGACAGCGCCGGTTTGGTCCCCATTTATCTACAGGGTGTCTCAAAAAAAATGATCACATTTCTTTTTACTGCCATTTCCGCAAATTTTCACCAAATAGGCTGAAATTTGGACCATAGGTGCCCAAATTCGGGCAATTTTATGTGTTAAAGTTTGGTGCACTAGGCTTGACTCATTCCCGAGAAATTTCAAAAAAAGTGAAATTTGTTAAATCAATAGTGAAAGCCGGTCACCGAAAAAATGATCACGTTTCTTTTCACTGCGATTTCCGCAAATTTTGACCAAATAGGCTGAAATTTGGACCATATGTGCCTAAACTCGGGCAATTTTATGTGGTGTTAAAATTTGGTGCACTAGCCTTGACCAATTCTCGAGAAATTTCAAAAAAAGTGAAATTTCGTAATTTCAATACCAAAAGCCGGTCACCGAAAAAACGTTACATTACATTATCGCCTAAGCTCTAACGATAGCGTTGGAGTTCATGCGTCAACTTTTTACACACGAATTACCCTGAACTTCTGCGTTTGCACTCCAAATTTCATCCAATTCCGTCAAAAATTAGAAAAGATACAGGAAAAGGAAATGTTTCCATTTTTCGGTGACCGACTTTCACAATTGAAATTACCAAATTTCACTTTTTTTGAAATTTCTCGGGTTTGAGTCAAGCCTAGTGCACCAAACTTTAACACATAAAATTGCCCGACTTTTGGCACCTATGGTTCAACTTTCAGCCTATTTGGTCAAAATTTACGGAAATGGCAGTAAAACGAAATGTGATCATTTTTTTGAGACACCCTGTACTTGCCATTGCTGACTTTCGACGGCCTGGGTTGGGCTTTGTGTCGACTACTTTCCATCGCCTCAACAGGTTTTGAACCCACAAACACACCGCTTCCATGGGTGCCGGGGCCACCGTGACACTCGTGATTATTTTCGCTTTTTTCTTTTAAAATTTTAATACAAGTTGATTTTCCAGCTACCTTTCCACCAAAACGCGTAATTTGTTAATGCAAGCTGAAATAGAACGGTTCTCTGATCGATCTAAGTAGGTATGGCCAATGGTTTTCAAAAATTCACGCTACAGCAAAAAAGTTATGCTAAAACCGCCGATAACATGACCGGATACGATAATTTACCCAAAAAACCGCACTTGATTCCATGAAGAATTAGAAAAATGCGATCTAAAAACATCCGTCTGCGAAGAACTTTTGTATGGCGCACTTGGTACCATTTTTAGTTATGGGCAACAGATTTGAATAACTCGCGCTACTAGCAAAAATTTATGATAAAACGGCAATAGCATGAGCGGATGCGATTATTTACGCAAAAAACCGCACTTAATTTCATGAAGAATTAGAGAAATGCGGGTTCAAAACAGCCGCGTGGGTCAAATCGCGTAAATTAGTGTTTATAACTTGGTCGCCGTCTCAGCGGTGGCTGATTGTCTATGGCGCGAGTTACGATAGTGCAACCAACTTGATTGTTTAAAATCTACTAGAAAGATGTGAATATTCGTCGCATAGCTAAATTAATGCGAAAAAGTATGATTGCAAGTGTTGGGTTCAATAAAAGCCTGAAATGGAAAAAATTAAGAGTTACAGAAACTTCAACACCGTTTGTGGGGTTAACGGCAAAGATCAGAGAGCCAATTCTTATATCAGTCGAAAGCTTGAAGTCTACTGTACACGGAACCGATTGAACATCTTTCGCCGAATTCGTCGTTTTTTCACAAGAACGAGAAACATGAAAAAAATCCACGAAAATGCCCATTTTCAGTAGTTAAGGAAGAATCAAATTTGTGGGGACCATGTCAAAGTGCGGAAAGAAAAAAAGCGGTGATATATAGGTAACGAGTTGCGGTGATTTTAAAACCGATTGAACAAAATTTGAATCAAGTCTCCTTTTAGCAGAAAATAGACATTGAAAAACGACGAATTCAGTTTTCGAGAGGAAAATGCTCTTTAACGGCCGAATTGTGATTCAAAATGCATCTTATTCGATAGCTCACACTCTGTTTCATATAAATACATCACATGCTCCTATCAATAACGGAACACAAAAAAGCATTTGCGCTTGAAGTTGCAAAAACCGTTTTTGGACCACTTTTTGGCTGTGTTTTTGTATTTTCTATTCCACGCCGCGCGAACGTGCTTTGGCCATCCCTAATCTAAGCAAATTCACCACTCCGAAATATCGGCGCCCAATGGGGGTCGCTGCTGGTGCGAACGGTGCGTAACGGTGCGTACGGTGCGTAACGGTGCGAACGGTGCGTACGGTGCGTAAACTACTAACTGCCGAAAAAAACAGAAACAACTGGAGTGCGAGCAAAACGGGGGAGAAGTAGGTATATCCCTCAAAATAGTACAATTATAGTACACAAAAAATAGTACAGATAAAAAATAGTACAAGATGAGGATTTGATTGGAGCACCTTGAAAGAGTAGAAATCAGGTCGGAAAAATAGTTTTTATAGTTTTCATACAAGAAAATATAGTTTAAATGAAAATTGCGCTATAAACGTCGTTGAAATAAGGCCGTGTGTGTTGAACGGTTCTGTCGAGTTATTAAAATATTATTATCAGTTTATATAGGGTAAGAAAGAGGGAAGGAAGGCTAAGATGGAGGAAGGAGGACGACAAAGACGTGAAGTGGACTTTCGAAGAAAGGACACGGCATTCCTTGGACTCAAAATGAAGTTCAACAACTCATTTTACCAATGCGAATGTGGAGAAACTTCACCTGAAATTGAACAGGTACATATTAGAAAAATACTTTTATTTATTGTTTGTTTTAGGCATCCAAAACAACGTAATGGTTACGACTGTGGCATCTTTGTGCTTGCGTTTGCTGCACTGCTTGCTTCAGATAAAGCTGTATCACTTGTTTCTCAGGTAAACACGCTATTCTGTCGATTTTACAGCGCAAGTATAATGTACAATGACTAGAAGTTGTGCGTATGAATGAGCTTTGTCAGGCATCGGCGTGTAGCATAGTCGTTAGTGCATTGGACCGGAAATCCAAAGGTGCTGGGTTCGATTCCCGGCTACGCTCTTGCACATGCCTAACTTTTTCACCTTTCTTTCTATTTTGCAAGATTCGTGTTGGTTTTCCCCAAACATTTCATTGGGGTAACCAGTACTTTAGCCAGAAAAAACATTATTTTGATTTGTAGACTGGTTGTATTCAATCACCAATTGTTTCAGGAAGACATCCCTTTTTGGCGTCAGTTCACGGCCATTATTGATTGCGCCAAGAATCAAATCAAACACATCTCCTAGATTTCTTGCTGTAGACTAGTGTACGGTTACTTAACGTAGCTGTACGTTCTCTTCATACTCTTATTTTTCCTGCTCTACACTGATGTGATGTGCCCATTAGGCGCCGTATTTGTTAACTTGATAAGTGGGATGAGTATTTTGCTGTTATTCTAGTTCTGTTCAACGCTGTGGACGTATCGCACAAGAAATTTCGTGACTGGTTCCGTTTGGTTTTCAAGTGGTCTGTCGCTATGTTTTTATGTTCTTAAATAATGTTAATACCTGCAAAAGTTAGTTAAAATATAATCTCGCCTTCCTATATGGCCTGTTATTTTAATTAAGAAAGTCTGGTCAGTGTCGTGCGTCACTCTTAGCCGTACGCAGTTAGAATAACTGAATTACACGATTTGTACGTTTGTGTAGGCACATGCAGCAATTCACAAACAGCACAACAATAGCTGGTTCTTTCATATGTAGGTAGATCGCTATAGTTAACCATGTTTAGTCTGTTGTGGAAGTGCAACGAATAACCTAGACTTAAAACAGAACCAAAGTTTCAGTTTTCAAGACACTTTACAGACGATCTTTTCAAGTCTGGTTATCTTACAATCCTTTTTTTAACTATAGAATCGTAGATAAATGAAGTACAAAGCTATATCGCGTATGGGCCACTTCGGTACCGTACGCCCTTGCCGTGGTGTATTTGGACCACGTTGGGTGGGATATACGAACTACGCACCAGCAAAACGCACGCACGCGTCGTCTCGCCGACCCTGTGCGGGCGCACATTTGCAATCAACCCGCGGCGCAGCACAGACAGCACAGAATTGAGCGGCAAATTCAAACGTGCGCTAGCAGCCGGGCTACGGCCTGAAATAAAATTCAGTACAACCTGATGACTGACGCCACAAAATTTGCACAACAAAAATAGGCAGTGCGATCAGAATCAGCGCGTAAGCATAATTAACAAACTAGTAATACGTACAGTAACAGCAAAGTTATTATTTTCTCTTTCTAGGTTTAACATTCAAACGTTTCCTGTTATTCTAATCTAAAAATCACTATTGCATTAAACGGGAAGTATGGTTCGCCGGCACAGTTGGTGTAGTGGTTTAAGCCACAAAGCCACTGTGCGCGCCGTCATGCGCTCATCTGGGCGCGGCAAGTTTCTTGGCAATACAGCAATAAAATGTAGTAGAAAGTACAGTACGGTGACAAGGAAAGCGTCCATTTGCGGAGGCGTCCAACTTATGGAGGGCCTGTTTGTGGACATTCTTCTGTTAAAGGATTTTGATGTGGTTTAAGGAAGACTGCATGGACACTAGTCTGACTTGTTCTTCTTTTGGCTTGTTCTTATAGTACGCAAAACAGTAGAGATATTGGTAGAAGGAGCAGGTCGAGAATCGTCAGAGAAAATTTATGAGTTTTACTTAAAACATTTTCGAAGTTCAACAAGTCCAAATCTACGCTGGTATCAGGTCGCAAGAAAACAGCTTTATAAAATTGGTCCTGAATAAGTGAGGGAAAGAAGAAGACGAGGAAATTCACTCTTCAAAAAAACCCCAAACGGACTCTAATAAGTGTTCGGACAGACAATGCAAGCATGGTAGCACAGAAAGGGGTATTGATTTGAATAGTGTCGCCTGGCTTTGGCACATGTTGCAGGTTCCGCGCGCGACCGGCTGCTGGCGCACGTTTGAATTTTCCGCTCAATTCTGTGCTGCCTGTGCTGCGCCGCGGGTTGATTGCAAATGTGCGCCCGCACAGGGTCGGCGATTCGACGCGTGCGTTTTGCTCGCACTCCAGTTGTTTCTGTTTTTTTCTGGTTGGTTATCCTGAACCTGATTAATTAGGTAATAGTCCAGTACAATCTGTTCACTCTTTAACGGCATGGTTTGTGGAAAATGTGAGTTCGTACTGTACCTACATATAAAACAGTCATGCACTTAACGCCGTGTATTGTACTTGCACCATATTAATAAGGTGCCGGTACCATGGTACCTAGGCTAGTGGCACCATATGGTACCCCTACTACCCATGACCATTAGTGCCGGTACCATATATGATACCGGTACTTAGGGTACTGACACCATATGGTACCCCCACGTTTGAGGAGTGTGGTGGTGCCTATGATACCCGTACATTCGGCCACTGTGCGCCAGTTCACTATTTCAGACCTAATTATAGGTGAAAAGAAACTAAGCAAAATAGTAACTCCAAACCCATGGAAGTCTGCCGCGCGTAACTCTTCTGATGACAACGCTGGAAGAAAGGTGGCCGAGAACAAACTATTAAGTGGCAAAAAGAGCAGGTACTTTCTTCCGGTCTATTTAACTTCTTTCTACATGTAAACAGCATTAAACATAGTAGGGCACCAAAGTCCTCCACCGGTTACGTGCACATGGGCCGGAAAAATGGGGTTGTTGTGTCTGTCAAAATTAATTCAATTTTTCAATTTAGTGGTGAGTATTCCGTAAAAATTTTCGGCTTGGGAACTAAAAATACCAAAAAACGCTTTCTAAACAGCTCTAGTACAATTTTCTGGTGGAGCAAGAACAGTTCTGGTAGAAATACAGTATAGATAAAAAAAATGTCTCATCGCTTTTTCGGCCTTCACTCAAACGTTTCGTTCTCAGTCACTTCTTTACCGATTTGGCTCAAATTTTCAGCAAAAATTAACAACATGGTTGGCTAAATATTCTGCAAGTGTGGTGCCAAAATTCCGACTCATACTGGTTTTATGACCCGAAAATTAGGAATGAGTGTGGTCCACGCAAATTTAATTTTTTTCTGTAATGCAAGGAGTACAGGCCTGAAACTTGCAGGAATGATTGGTGTTGCTATTGGGCATAACATACTAAGCGGGCAGCCCTATAGCTCAAAGGGCACTAAAATGGGGGAATTTCAAAAACATGATGAAATATGACTTTTCTTCGTAAAACCGGCAAAATGACGATTCTAAAGATTTTCAATTTTCAAAAAACGCTGCAGGGATGGTTACTATGGTGTGGAACAGAGCTTAAATATCAGGTTCATTTATTTGTCGAACTTCCTGCTACAATCTATGTTGATTAACAACAGATTCAGTGCTTTGATTCTAGAAGGTGCAGATTTCTTAACTATGGGATTTTCACTCATTTTTTTGAAATTCCCCCATTTTAGTGCCCTTTGAGCTACAGGGCTGCCCGCTTAGTATGTTATGCCCAGTAGCAACACCAATCATTCCTGCAAGTTTCAGGACTGTACTCCTTGTATTACCGAAAAGAAATAAATTTGCGTGGACCACCCTCATTCCTAGTTTTCGGGTCATAAAACCAGTATGAGTCGGAATTTTGGCACTAAACTTGCAGAATATTTAGCCAACTATGTTGTTAATTTTTGCTGAAAATTTGAGCCAAATCGGTAAAGAAGTGACTGAGAACGAAACGTTATAGTGAAGGCCGAAAAAGCGATGGGACAATTTTTTTGATCTATACTGTATTTCAGGTGGAGTGTGTGGGTTGTGGGCTTGAGCCCAATTTGGGGGATGGGCAAACTTGGCCCGGGGGGGCGGTTGTGTGTATGTTCATCGGTTTACCCCTAGTTCCAATTTTCCCCTCTTCCGATTTTACTCCGTTCCGACTTTCCTATAAAAACAAGCTTTTGCTTTTAAAATCCCATAGTATAAAAATAATTTCCAGTCACATTGAA
Source organism: Sabatieria punctata (assembly GCA_030248155.1). Classification (NCBI taxonomy): domain Eukaryota; kingdom Metazoa; phylum Nematoda; class Chromadorea; order Araeolaimida; family Comesomatidae; genus Sabatieria; species Sabatieria punctata. The sequence goes on from JASANB010006911.1 coordinate 19,226, forward strand.
GGATCATTCACATTTTCCCTCGTAGCGTGAAGGGGCAAAGCTCAAATCTAGACCCACCGCGCCCGTTGATACCACCCCGTCAGTTGCTCGTACCCCCTCCCCTCCCCTAGCCGAAAATTTATTGCGCTTTTTAAAGCATATTTGGCAATTTTACAGCGTTTTTTGAGACCCCTGCCCCAAAACTATTTCAGGCCTTCGCAATATTTTTCCGGCATTGCACACATGGTTTCCACGGGTCAGGAAGATAAGGGAAAATATGGTAATTTGAAAATGGTCAGAGAAGCCAGAGAATTTCGTGTCTGATCAAAGAAAAGTTCGGGATCGCTCAATTAATTTAGGCATGCAGCAAGCTGCAGAAATTTATTCTGTGTCAAACGCGTTTTTTAAGGTTGTTTTCAAAATTTTCTCGCCAACCAGTGCCATTGGCCCAACAGGACTCTTCATACTGTCTGAAAATTTAAATTTCGACCATGTGTAATTCGGTCTCAGATTGCAAAAAAATGTAGACAATCCCGTTTTTAATCCCCTGTTTTTTACGCTAAAAACTCAGCTACCGTGTGCGTTTAGCGGAGTGCGCACTTGTGTTATGTGTGTTTGTTGTAGATTTCAACCCTACAAGGCAGAACAATTCAATCGGTGTAGGATCTGCCGGTCGATGGTGCACCAGGTCGGCTCCCATTACTGTCAGTCCTGCGCTTACAAGAAAGGCATCTGTGCTATGTGCGGCAAGAAAGTGTTGCTAACGAAAAACTATAATCAGTCTACTGTTTAAACAACTCGAAATTTCTTTCTGTACAGAAAAATACATGTCCTTGTCTTGTATGAATTATTCTTTTTTTGTACTGTACATTCAGTAAATGATATCCGCAAAGGTCCGCCTTCTTTAGCACTAGGGCCCTCCAGGAACAATATACGTATTGTACGTTCTGTTGGCCTCCCAATATCAGACTTCAGAAAATGTATTTAATGCTTAATTTACACTGATGCCGTCCGCATTTTTTATGTATGTTAAGTTGTATTTTGCATTATGGTATCAGGAAGTATCATGAACAGGACAAAAGTCAGAAAACTTGGTATGTTTCACAGATATCCGTGTCCGATTTAGTCCAGCTATTCTCATTTAAACTTTGTATCCATCCTGTGTGCATATATCTTAATTTCTATTGTACTTGTGACGTGATTTATGTGCCCAATGCACAGCTTCTAGTCACGTCTTATTTAGCAGACTAATTTGAGTTCGAAGTCGTCATCTGGTGCCGGTTCTCTTGTATTCTCAGACTTTCAATGGCCGTAATTGCAGGTTGGCTGGCAATTTGACTCGATTGTCTGCGACTCCTCATTTGCTGTCTTGTTTCTGTAGATCTGCCGGTCATTAGCCGGCTTCTGTTCTGTGTAAAGAGCTACAGTACGCACGTGCGTTAAACAGAGCACTGGTGCCATCTGCTCTGCCAAATTGAACTGGACGACGCCGAAATCGTATTCACTACTAATTGCAAGCTTTACTGCGCCTCTCTCACCACCAGCAGATTCGTAGCTCAGAGTAATTTTTGTGCTCTAGCAAACACTTTTACGAATCGAATTTTCACTTCCTCCTTCTTTTTAAGATGGTTTTGTTGATAGGCTTTGCTTGCACTTCTGCATTCTCTCATTTTTCTACGTACGTACGCTGTTGGTGTCAGGAAAGAATTCAGGGTGACGGTTGGTTATATATACAGAACTGGTTCGCAAACTACGCTAGAAATTATTAAATTTCAAAGCGGAGTTTGCATAAATCCAGTCGCTGACATTTTATTACCCAGGCCTCTGTAGTAAAACTTAACCAAGTTTTAGTTAATTTTTGTATCTTAATTAACACGACATTCCTGCAAGATAGTAAGAAAGTAATTTGGTCGACTGACTCGAGATAACATGAATGTTATTTTTGAACAATTCGTCCGTTCTTTGTCGATTCCTCGCAAATATCACTGCCGTCTTAGTTACGGTTGTCATCAATGTTTGTGATTTGGTGGCGTTGCGAATGAGGCGTGAAGTGCATAGAGCCAATCTGACAGTGAGATGTGTGCTCAAGCGATCATTCTTTTCATGTATCCCTGGGTTGTCTTGTCGGCCATCCATCTAGCCTCCTGACATACGTACACAGTTTAGTTACCTGCCACCCGTCAGCATGAAAGCGCTCATTATTCTTTCGACAGCGATGCTTATCATAACGAGTTCCCTGGCTGGAATATTTATTCCTAGTATGTCTCACATATTTCCATAGTACGAAAATGAAAATTATTGTTACAATGTATGTTGCAGCGCACGGCAATGCAAACAACGTGTGGAAGAAGCGGTTTATGGTGCTTCGAGACACAACTAAGGCGCAAGACCATCTGTGTGCGGTGGCCCTGAAAACGCTAGATGAAATGGCTGCTGAGGTACGTTTGCCTTGATCACCATCACCTATTCAATTCAGTACGCTATGACCACCGATTCAGTTTTTAATGCCGTGCCATATGTGAAAAATACCGTTTAGGACAAATTTGTAGATTGAACAAGACTCTTCGCTTTCGGTCCAGTCTAAGGAGCAATTGATTACCCAGGTGATCAGCGCAGCGGCCGAAAACCAACTGATCGGACAGTGCTTTGATTAGATCTTTTCTAGTCTCAAGACAGAGCCTACTACAGTACTTGCCTATTACAAGAAAAATACTCTAAAAAGCGTACGTACGAAACGGAACGAAACGAAATCTCAATTTCCAAGGCGTCCGATGGTCAAGCTGCCGTGAAGTTGTGTAGATGGCGTTTAAGTCTAGGCACTGATGCCCCTCTACTCGCAAAGGAACCTTGTGGTATGTAGTTTTGCGCAGGTCGTCAACTACGCACGCAAAAGAGGTGCCTTAACGATTTGATAACTACGGACGCGTGCCTATAAAAACTTTTGCTCTAATCGCTCGCTTATAAAAGTCCTGCTGTGCATTGGTTTTTGAAAATCAGTTTTACACTACATACCGTATAGTGTTGAATAGAAGTCCCTCTCGAATAGACGCCCCATGCAAGTCTGAGAAATAGAAGCACAATGAGTATCCAGTTTTTTCAAATCGTGAAAGACGACATGTATGTAGTACATTTGAAACACTAGCAAGAGGCAAGATGATCAATAGCCAGGAGGAAGTCTAGGATTTGGACAGTGTCGGCAAGAACCTTTTTTGCCAGCCACGCCGGGCGGTCCTTTTGGCCCAGCCACTCCCGGTTTGCCTAAAACAATTGCTGCCTCTATTGTGTGTACTCGATTGACATTAAACCGTACCTTCGGGTCCTTGATCACCAGGTTCGCCGGCTTCACCTTGTGGCCCGGCCTTACCTGGCTTGCCATTTTTGCCCGCATCTCCTTTCCTACCCTTCGGACCGGAAGGTCCAGAGACTCCTGTAGATCCCGGTTCGCCATCAATGGGATGCACCTTTCCTGGCTCTCCAATTGGTCCTTTAGGTCCTTGTCGTCCCGGACGACCTGAGGGTCCCTGCAACGAGTGGATTCGTCAATGCACAGACCGTCTGCATGTTTTGGGAGTTTACGCTAGGTCCCGACATTCCGGGTTGTCCTTTCTTGCCATTCTTGCCTGCATTTCCAGGGGCGCCTTTCGGACCCGGAGGCCCTTTTTGACCCATCGCTCCCGAAGGACCTGTTTAGTTTATGAGAGTATCTGACTGTTCTATTTATTACGGTTTCTACCTGGAGGACCGGGTGGACAAATGATACACGGACCGCGTTCGACTGTCAATTCTACAGAAGTTGTCTAAAAGCACTGGTGACAAATTAGCTGCAGTATGCTATGTATGCTCAGTCAGACTAACCTTTCCTGGGTGGCCTGCTTTGCCGTCTAACCCTGGCTTGCCATTCTAAATGGGCAATTTCATGCAATATTTACAATGCAATTAATACGTACGTACGTACTTGGCCGTCATCTCCTGGGTCTCCGGGCGGACCGGGGAGTCCGGCCTTCCCTTGATGACAGGTGCAACCTGTGAAAGACATGCGTACAAATCGTCAACGTGTTAACCAGATTACAGCTTCCTCTTTCTATGGCACCGGGAAGAGGCTGATGCTGAGGTGCCGGACGGAGTTCGGTGGCAGAGTCAGGTGCAACGGCAGGTTGGCCGTCTGTTGGCGGTGGTTGAGCGCCGGTAGAAGTAGGGTAGAGATCAGGCACGAACTGGCCGAACAGCCAGCCCCGTCGCTGTCGTCCCAGCAGCTGTTTGGAATCGTGGATAGCAAACACTTCCACCCACATGTCGCGCGACCGGGACTGAGAGAACAGATTCAATTACTGTATGTACCATGCATGTAACAGGTACCATGCATCCGCCGACGGGGGAGGGGGCCGGGAGTCTGACGCCGCCCGGGGGCTTGAGCCAAAATTGTGGGGCGGGGGAGGGGTTAGGGTACTAAAAAAACGCTCAAATACAGCTAAAAACTGCTATTTTAGAGACAATTTCAGAAATTTTAGTGTCTAAAAAATCGCAAAATCTACTGAAAAAATTACTTACAAGAAAATAGGAGGGGTGGTATAAATTGACTCGGGGGTCTGGCCTACAATGTATGTCGGGTGGGGGCAGACACCCTGTTACATGTATGGTACGTACCTTGCAGAAGTGGACTTCGGCCATCAAGTGGGTCTGCAGGTGTTGCAGGTAGCTGTAGACCATAGGCAGAGTGACCACCGACACCATCACGGCGGTGGTGCTAACTACAACTGCAACGAAAGCCACTCGACGCATCTGCTCCTCGCTTTCTTCCACCCGTTTGTAAACCATTTTGGCCAAATCTACTGATCTCTGTACTCGACAACCATTTAAATACTCGACACAGAAGATGATAAAAGGTTCGATAGCCGGCCATCAAAATGCGTCCCAGTTTCCGACAAAGATGCAGATCAAGCAGAAAAACAGATATCGCTCGCAGAGTGTATTTAAAATGACCTTTGTTTCCGAATTACGCCTTTGATGCGTAACCTATGCCACGGTTAAATCTAACAATGTCAAACTTTAACATAAATCGTCTGTATCGAGTGTTCATACTCAAACTTAGTTCAAGCGCGAGACAACAAAGATCAAAGTTGGCTTGGCGAACTGTCTTAATTATTATTTGTTGTTGTTTAATTGGTTTGGTAGTATCAAGTCGCATCACTGAACGTACAGTAGGTATGCATACCTATCACAATAATAATGACTCAAAATTAGGCCAGAGATTGATCGGTTTCTGATTCCGCGCTTACTTTTTATAAAGTTTTGCCAGCCGCATGTCTACAGTGAGCAATAATTAACCCAACACTCTGATCAGAGCCATAAGAAAACGGATCAAAGGAAAGCGTGTTCTCAATAATCCATAGCGATTGTGCAGGTATGTAGGATGCAGTGGTGAAGCAGTTGGTGGGTGCGAAGGCAATTAGAGATGAACTGATAGATAGAAGTGTGGTTGGTCGTCATGGGGCTGCAGTGTCATGAAAGTAAGCGGCTGTTGGAGCACAGTCGATCAATTCAATCGGCGTTGTCTCCTCTAGATTGGCCTTCTCGGGAACAACAACGGCCAGTCGACGCCGCCGGCCGTCCCCTTACGTGCCGCCGCAGGAGTGATTAGCAGTTGTTTAGCTTTGCCTTAAATTCTACATAGCCGTGCCGGCTGCAGCCGGTCGGCTCCATTCATTCTTTTTTCCGTTCCTGCCTCCGCCGACAGCATGAGACTAGTGGTTCTCTCGGTCATACTGCTCCTTTCTACAACGCACTCTCTCCCTGCTAAAGGTACGCATTGCACGTACGTAGTACTTTTAATTTTTGACTCATTACAGGTGCAAAGGGTGCGGTTGAAATAAAGACCGAAAGCTTAAACTCCAAAACTGTTAACGGCGAAAAAGAAACCATCAAAGAGGCTTCCGATAAACGTAAATTTGTTGTGCTCACAAACACTACAAAATGGCACATGTCTGTTGCAGTGATAGATGCAGCTAGCGATCAAGTGGTAGCCAGCGTTGAAAAAACCGAGAAACAAGAAGACGGTAAAACGCCTGTCGTTAAAACGAAAGTCGATATTCCCTCAAAAGGCATACACCAGGAAACAGAACAGAAAGAACCTAAGTTTGATGTGCAGCCAGGGTTTGCCTTTGCTTATTTGACTGAGCGTCACATTACAGTTAGAGCCACCAGAAAAAGTTGCCGGTTACATATTCGATACCAGCGATATGGAAGGAGTGAAAACGGCAATTAGAAGGCTTGTTGAATCAGAACAAGTGAGTGTGTGATTAGCTTATGTACGTACTACGTACTACTAGATGTTTTGCTTTTGCTACTGACATAGACCATTTTTGCTTTAGCTTTCACAGTCTTCAGCCAACAATTACATGGAAAAGATTCTTTTATTTCTGAACTTGATGCATGAGAAGGCTTTATCGGATATGAGGAAACAGGTGCGTGACACTTTCGGATGCGTGTTTACGCTTATAGAAAAACTGCAGCTAGATGAGGAACGAGAGCAGGAGTCGGTGGCATTTGAGAATATGCTGGACATCGTGCAGAAGCTGAACGAGGACAGAGGCTTGAAAAAAGAGCTGCACGACTACACAGTCGCTTTGTACACGCAACACAAGACCCAGGGTCCGTCTTTCCTCTCGTTCTTTTTCACCTCAGACCTACACGGTTTAGGCGATGCTTATGCCAAACTGATGCTGAACAAGTTTTCACAAGCTCTAAGCCAGGCAGCCGCAGAAGGAACACTGTCGGCAGGCGTGAGAGAGGAAGTGAGAGGTAGGTAGAGCGAAATGCAATTGGCACTAGGGAGTCGGCGTTCAGAACTAGTGGATGCGGCGGTGGACGACGTGGAAAGCCGATTGGAAGCAGAACAGGTGGCCGATGACAAGGAGAAGGTGGAGGAGGACGAAACGGTGCGGCAGTTACAGCAGCTCTCCAGACAGTGACCATTACTCAGCCATCCACATATCTTGTCCGTTCGCCAGTCGGGTAGTACAAAAGAGCAGTGACAATCAGGTACCGTAATAGAGCCAGTAAAGCAGATTGAAGATAATAAAGGCCAGTGGGAAACCGACGCGACTACACAGGTCAACTCTAAGTGCAGTGCGAGAATAGTTGTTGGCACTGCGCAGGGCAGACTGCTCGGTCAAGCGTAGAGCAGGCGGCAGCAAGACTGAGTTCAGTTCTTCACAGTCGAAGGCAGTAGGTCTGGAGGCGGCAGCTAGAGTGCCGCACTTTTTGGCTCGTCGCATCAGCGAATTGACAACGGCGAACTCCAGCAACGCAGCGAATACGAATACCATACAGACGCCGTACCAATAGTCAATCGACTTGGCGTAAGACACTGGAGGTAAGGCGTAGCGCAATCCCGCGCCCTAAATCATCGTACGTACGGTGCGTGCAGAAAAGCACGTAGGAACGTACCAAGGTGGAGAGTGTGAGAAGAGTGGTGAAGCTGAGAGAGACACGTGCAGGCACCGCAGTTCTATCGATCCAAAACGACACCCAAGATATCATGACAATCAGGGCGGTGGGTATGTAAGTTTGCACCAAGTGGTAGCCGATACGACGTCTAAGCTGAACGTTGGCCAGTAAACAACTAAAGTTGCCTAAACGTCCGACTATAAATACAGAAACTGACTACTTAGCATGTGCATGCGGTACCATTTCTGATCACATCTTTGGTGACGGCGTATCGGTACGAGCCGTTGCAGTAGGCCGACGTCATATTTCTGACGTAGAGCTCGGGCAGTTGGATGTTTTGATTGTACGTCACGGGTTCAAACGGCATCCAGAGCAGACGCACTTGATCACTGGTATAACCGTCTACAACTGTGGCACCTCGGCAAGATTACAGGACAGCAAGCACGTACAGCTCAAAATTCGCAAATAACAAGTCTGTGCGTCCAGTGGATAGTCCCGAAGATTTAGGTTGCAGGCCACGGTCATCGACACTCTTAAACATGCGGATTAAGTGCCTACAAACCATATGTGATAGGTACCGGCTAGACAGAGAGACAGTGCCGTCTTGTTCCAAGTAAGCCACGAAGTTGGGCATTGTTACAAAATGATAGGAAGCCCATTTGGCGTTAGCAAAGTACAGATCTGGCACCCAAATCGACTGAATTTGGTCATAAGCGTTGATTATTTGAAGATCACCGTCATGGCTCAATCTGGAATCTCGCCAGCTGCGTCGAAAATATATCTCGACATGGTAAGACTAAACCAATTGATAACTGTGGTCCGACTGACAGGCCGATACAATGTAGAGTGGGAACTGGCACGTATGATTTGCTTTGACTCC